>ML244012.1:35221-84588 GCA_005239495.1 Nicotiana undulata | reverse complement strand
TATGCAAGCTTGTTTGAGAAATTAAAGCATTATGACATGATTGTACCTATTCCTCCAAATCATATGGACCCACGTGCAAGAAGCTTTGACCTTTATAAAAGGTGGGAATACCATTCAAATGCCCAGGGGCACGATGTTTAAAGCTGTCGGGATTTGAAAAGAGAAATAGAAAGGATGATCTAAGAAAAATTGATTGCGATCAAAGACAGTGATACCCCGAATATCATGCAGAATCCTTCACCTGCACATGATGATGCACACTTTGTGGGGATAATACGTGGTTCTATAGAGTATGAGAATCCTCTCGGGAACTTGCCGACTGAAATTGAAGAAGGCCATGGTGATTCTGATGAGCAGATTTGTGGCTAAATGTCAGACGTAGCAATTGAAAGGTCTTTCCCTCCTCATTAGGAAGGAATCTTGGTAGCTTGTTTTGATGTTCTTTCTGTTATCTAGTTATTTCAGGGTTGTAATCCAAATCTCATGTTGTTTGTTTTGGTGATTCAAACCCTTCTGTCCTCTTTTGCTTATCTCTAGAAGTCTTGTTAGTTAGTGTTTTATCTCTGAGTCTGTCATCTAGGTTTGTTTCGGTATTGTTCAAACTCTTAAGTCCTTTGGTCAAATGAATTTTTTTTATTTGTTGTCTTCGTCTAGTTCTTTTCTTGTATATAGTTTTCTTCAGGCCAGTTCTAGTGACATGACATGCATGCGGAATTTTTAGCCAGATCTTGAAAGCCAATCTAATCATGGAATAATGAAACATAGTTTTGAATGCGATGAAAAGATGCACTTGAGGAAAAAAGTAAAAATCCACGCATTCTGAGATAACCTGAAGCTTAAATTGAGTGAAACTGAGGTAGTTAGTCTAAGAAATAAAAAGGCTGATGAGAGCATGCAACAAGGAAATGTCTCTCAAGCTGTTTGAGGTAGATCAGTTAGTGTTGAAACGTATTCTTCCACATCAAGACAAGGTTGAGTCAAATCTGCTTCAAACTGGCGAGGGTCATTCATTTGGATAAAGGTATTGCCCATTGGCACTTTGTGTTTGTGTTGATGTCATCAAGAAACATTGTGCATGGTTCTTTTGCTTATTTTCGATTCCATATTTGTACTTGGCACTTTTAAAGTTTGGTATGACGAAAGCATTTTATTCTGCTATCCCAAAATACTTTTATCTTTTGCTACCCTCTTGAGCCTTAATGTGTTTTGTTTCATACCCCTATTTCGGAATCAGAAGTAGAGTTAGAAACTGGAAAAAGAAAAAGAGAAAAAGAAGAAAAAAAAGGAAAAAAAAGAGAAAAAAAAGGAAAAAAAGAAAGAAATATGAAAAAACCCAGGTTATATGTTGGAACTACGTTAGACCTAATTCCTTTAAAAAAGGATACGTAGGCAGCCTTACTCTGAGTTCGGTCCCATCAAATCAAAAAATCAAAAAAAAAATCCCCAGTCCAAGAAACTGGGGTAGAAGTTTTAATTTTGGCCAAAAGATCTGATTCCAAAAGTTGTAATTTTGAACCCTTTCATCTTAAATTATTTTGAGCCTTCATGCCACCCTTTCTTCCCAACCCTGTCCAAAGGACTACATTACGGTCCAAAGAAAGACCTTCTGACCGATCTTTGAGGATGCCAAATCAAGTGTGTTGTGACAGTATGATCTTCCTGCATCATGGGTAATACCTTGTTCTCAGCACAAAGAGAGAAAATGATAAAATGAGAGAGTCTTATCGGTGAAAACCCTCATGGGCATCGTAAGGCAACGATGAGTTGAGAAAAAGAGAAAAATGAGAGAGGCTTGATTGTGAAAACCCTTCAGGGCACTACTAGTCGACTGAGGATTATGGTCAAATAGGACAATTGGAGCACTAAAGCCCAGTTTCACAACTTAGAGGCATAACAATAGTTGAAGATCAGATTCGCTTGACATATTAGGCCGCTTAATCCAAAATGCATGTCATGGTCAGTGGAGATTGCCTTCAAATCATATTAGTTTCTACTTTTCTCTTTTCCTAGGTAAAAGTTTATCTTGTTAGATACCATCTCTTCTTGTTTTTCTTCAGATTTTGTTCCTCTTGTTTTGTTTGAGTCTGCTTTTGTCAAAACAAGTGAGAAATGACTTCAAAATCTGCTACCAGCTTTTTAATCACAAAATCGAGTTTGGCAAGCACATTAAAATGGCATAAAACACAGGAGAATAGTCTGTGCACTGAGTTGGTGATAATAGATATTCGTTGGGATTGATTTAAAATGCAAAGATTTGGTGAATGTTAGAACAAAAGTGCAATGCATCGGGCATAAGGTATTGGACTTGAACAAATCAGGAATATTTCTTGTGATAAGGGTTGTCCGAAAAAGCAGTCGACTGATAACAAACAATGTCTTCCAAGTTAAAATCGAAGTTGATCGTGACAAGTGCAAGAGAAATCTCCCTCGTAGTCAAGGCCACAAACTAACCACCACAATTTAAACTCACAAGTTTTCTTTGTTGAAATAGGGACAAAGAAGTGCAAGCAAGTTGGATAAAAAAAAAAGAAAAAAGAAAAAAAGAAAGAAAAAGAAAAAAAAGAAGAAGAGAAGAGCCGACAAAGGGAAGTTTCTCAAATCTTTGCCTTTATCTGTCTTGTTAGTGTGCATAATTTGTTTCCATTGCTCTTCACAATTTTTCTCCTAGGATGAAAAGTCCTAGTCTGATGGATTTTCCTTCCAATAAAAATCTTAGTCTGATGAATCTTTCTCCTAAGATAACAAACAAAAAGTCTTAGTTTGATGAATTTTCTCCTAGGATTGGAATCTTAGTCTGATGAATCTTTCTCCTAAGATAGAAGATCTAGTCTGATGAACTTTCTCCTAGGATCAAAATCTTATTCTGATGAATCTTTCTCCTAAGATAACAAAAAAAGACCTAGTACGATGAATTTTCTCCTAGGATCAAAATCTTAGTCTGATGAATCTTTCTCCTAAGATAGAAAACCAAGTCTGATGAACTTTCTGCTAGGATATAAATCTTAGTCTGATGAAATTTTCTCCTAAGATAGAAAACCTAGTCTGATGAATTTTCTCCTAAGATAGAAATCTTAGTCTGATGAATCTTTTTCCTAAGATAAAAAACAAAAAGACATTGTCTGATGAATTTTCTACTAGGATCAAAATCTTAGTCTCATGAATCTTTCTCCTAAGATAGAAGACCTAGTCTGATGAATTTTCTCCTAGCATCAAAATCTTAGTCTGATGAATCTTTCTCCTAAGATAGAAGACCTAGTCTGATGAATTTTCTCCTAGGATCGAAATCTTAGTCTGATGAAATTTCTCCTAAGATAACAACAAAAAAGACCTAGTCTGATGAATTTTCTCCTAGCATCAAAATCTTAGTCTGATGAATCTTTCTCTTAAGATAGAAGACCTAGTGATGTTTTAGACGTCAATACCACACAAGAATATAGGTTAAATGTGTGGTACCCAATTTATCGAGTGTTGTCTCACAAGAAGAACCTGGTTCTTCTTTGTGTTCCAACTTCTACTGGTGCGGAATAATAAAAGAAGTAAAGTACAAACACAAATATTTTTACGTGGAAAACACCTGGCTCAAAAGGTGAAAAAAACCNTGATAAGATACAATATTTAAACACCTACTACAATCAACTAGACTCAATACATAAATGATGAAACTGGTTCTTCTAGTTGATCTGTAGCCTTTGTATCGCACAATAATTCTGCTTGCAAAATAACTGGGAATTTTGCTCTCAGATTTTGATTCACTTCTGTACTTTATGCGTAGAGAATTCCAGCAGAAATACTTCGAATATTTATAGATTCAGTTGTTGAGTTTGTAGTTCAGTTCTAGTCCAACTCTTCCTGGGTGAAAGAGTTCGTATCAAACTCAACTTCCTTCCTTTGTTACTTTCCTTGTTGAATTCAACTTCTATCCTCTCATCAGTTTGAAACCTTTTTGCATTAGGATACAATCTCTTGGTTCATTGATACTTCACAATCACAAGAATCTCCTATGCATATACGGTTATTGTGCAGTCATTCAGTTCAAGTATGTGTGCTCTGATGGACCTGGTTCAACTGGTCAGACATTTGTCAATCTTCAAAACTATGCAGTGACTTGGGTCAACACCTAGTCTGATGAATCTTTATCCTATGATAACAAACAAAAAATAGCTAGTCTGATGAATTTTCTCCTAGGATCGAAATCTTAGTCTGATGAATCTTTCTCCTAAGATAGAAGACCTAGTCTGATGAACTTTCTCCTAGGATCAAAATCTTAGTCTGATGAATCTTTCTTCTAAGATAACCAAACAAAAAGACCCAGTCTGATGAATTTTCTCCTAGGATCGAAATCTTAGTTTGATGAATCTTTCTCCTAAGATAGAAGACCTAGTCTGATGAACTTTCTCCTAGGATCAAAATCTTAGTCTAATGAATCTTTCTCCTAAGATAAAAGACCTAGTCTGATGAACTTTCTCCTAGGATCAAATCTTAGTCTGATGAATCTTTCTCCTAAGATAACAAAACAAAAGACAAAGTCTGATGAATTTTCTCCTATGATTGAAATCTTAGTCTGATGAATCTTTCTCCTAAGATAAAAAAAAACTAGTTTGATGAACTTTCTCCTAGGATATACGTCTTAGTTTGATGAACTTTTCTCCTAAGACAAGAAAACCTAGTCTGATGGATTTTATCCTAGGATAATAATTGAAAAAAGGGAAGTCTGGATTTGAAACCAGATGAGTCTTTAGTTTTACTCTCATCATGGCGTCAGTAGCATAAGTGGTTTACAGTTTTGCTAACAACTACAAATCTCCCGAGTGCAAACTGGGGCAGAAAATTTTGTTTGTTTTGTTATTTTGACTGCAGGCACCCACCAGGAGAATGGGGGTATTCATTTCAGAGTTATTTCAAAGTTCAAGTTAGTAGCAGGCGCCCACCTGAAGAACAAGGGAAGTCATTTCAGAATTCAATTCAAATTAGAAGTAGTAGAAGCTCACGACAAGAATGCGAGTCGACAATCCAAAATTACCAACAGAAGTAGTCTCAACCCAGAATAAAAGAAAAGAAGAAGGAAAAAAAAAAGAGAAGCATCCAAAATGCAGAAGTGGAGACAAGATATGGATTGCTCAAGACATGACTGAGTCACGAGCTTTGCATGTCCCGTCATGATCCGAAGAGTTGAAGAAGAATGAACTAGCACCTGCAACTAGCAAACGTCAAGGTCAAATCTATTGTCTGCATGAAGGCCATTCAAGACTCAAGATCAAGCTTCAGAAGACTTATAGATAGGAATCTTGTAACTCATAGCTGACATGCTTAGTTAGTCTTTTTCATTTTTGATTTTGATGTAATAACAGGGCCGCGAACCGGAACCTCGACGGAACGGAACCTCAATCGGCTCTCCACCTAGGTATACTCCATCACTCTTCCTACTTCTGAACTACACAAGGCATGATTCCTTTATAGCCAAAGATATGTAGGCAGCTCAGATACCAGGGCTCGGTCACACTCTCCTTTCTTTAAGTTTTTGGTCTCTCTAAATAAGGGTCGGGTCAAAAAACATGTCTAGTCGTTCTTTGTTTGAAAACTCTTTGTGTTTCCAGTCAAAGAGTGGCAGCTGTAAGCACGTAATTTTTTACCCTTCCCGAGATTTTACACTTTTTAGCGTTTAAGTATTTTGTTTAGGTCTAATATCTCTTTTACTTTATTTTAAGCAAAAAAATTGAAAATTTAAAAAAATAGTTCTATATTTCTCTATTTAATTCACGTATTAGGTATTTTCAGAAGGATATATTAGTTTGAACCTATTTAATTTAATATAATATTTGAAAATATCAAAAATAGTTTCAACTTTAATTTTTAGTTTTATTTTAAATATAATTTATTAAAATCAATTAAGAGTTATTTTATATTTTCTTATAAGTATTTTAAAAGTAAATTAAATTTTCAGCTTTTACCTAGCACAATTTTGTAGGATTTTTTAAGCTCAAATTGGACTCTTGCAAAAGGCCCAAAGTGAATGGACCATTCCCTAAGCACATAACACACCCTTAGACAAAAAAGACCTAACCTGAGGAAGACATACAGAGAGCCAATAAATGCAAGCCAAATATAAAATTGAGACAAGTCAATAACATAAAGCAGAATTCATTGATTAGAAACGATAATGAACCACCATATAGAAAAAAAAAAAAAAAAGACAATCAAACCATGACCAAGATAGATGAAAAAACAACAGAAACAAGTCCCGAACTGGGCATTGAAGGGGGGTTTTAGGTAGCTCTGGACAACCTAAGGATGGGAAGGTGCAGAGGAGGTTGTGGTCTTGGATTGTAGAAGAGAAAGCATCTGTGGAAGAACACCCTCGTTCTTTTCCTTCTCTTTTACTAATTCAGCCTTGAGAGCATCCCGCTCAGCTTCAACATCAATCACACGAGATTTCAAACGAAGAATCTCCATATCCTTGATCTCGCTTTCCTGCACCAGAGTTCTTACTTTGCTGTTGATTGGATGCTTCCTAGATGAAACAGGTTCATCTGCAAGAACATTGACAGTATAATCACATGACAACAAAGTCTCCTTCCCAAAATAATCCTTGGCAGTCGCCATTTCAGCCTTCTTCGCATGAACCCCAAAATGAGCAAGCACAACTGTCAGAATAAATCCATATGGGATTGCATGTGCTTTAGTTCCATTCACAACTCTATCCAAGAGTTGGATGATGAAAGCTGGCCAATTGATTTGCTTTCCGCTGTAGAGACACTCCATCAGAGTCAGATCCATATAGTTGGCTATGTGCTTTCTATCTTGTCTGGGCAACAGGAATTTGATGACAAACTCAAAGAACAACTTGTGCTCTGGCTTCATTTCACTTTTGTAGACCGGCCTGGGTTCAATCTCCCTCTCATTGTCACTGAAGAATCTGGTGATGTTAATTGCTGAGGCCATCACATCTAGACAAGGCCATCTCTGCCTTGTGTAGTTCTCATAGCCCTCAGTTGGTATGTTCAGAATTTCACCTAGCTCTTTAGCATCAAAGGAAACTTGAACTCCTTTGACCATAGAGGTGACCCTGCCGTCTTTGACAATGGCATTTCCCATGAATTCCACCAATTCAGCCCTTGCCAACCTGCCTTCCATGTGAAGGACCATGTCCTTCCATCCCTGCACTTCCAGAGTGTCCTGCAGGTATCTCATTCCAGGATCCTCTAAATCTTTCAACAACTTGACTTTCAATATTGTACGCTTGCCAAACATGATGATTCTGTCAGCCTACACATCATCTTCCTTCTCCTCTTCTCCACTCCAGTCTGCATCATCATCTTTCTCCACAACCTTCATTTTCTTTGCCTTGGACCTGATCCTTTTGGCAGTGCTTGGAGATGCGGCGGACACAACAGCTGACTTCTTTGAAGAAGCCTTAGCCTTTTTGGGTTTTTGTGTCCCAACCACAACTGGAGAAATCCGCTCCTCTTGTTGGACCAGGTCCAACGTCTCCTCTTCAATAACAACAGCCTCAACAAGCTCTCCAATCTTATCTTTTCCCTTTGCCGCCTTCTTTTTCTTGCTCTCTTGCAGAGCCTTCTCCAACTTTTCTTCTTCTTATCTCACAGTATTATGAGTAGCACGCACCTTAGGGACAGGAGCATCAGCAGAAACAGTAGCTTTCCTCTTCTTTGGAGGAGCTGGGTTAGATGCTTTCTTGGACTTCTGAGTCCTCCTTTTCTTGGGGTTATAGGACTCCCCCAGTTTCTTTAGCGTTTCAGCCAATGTCTCGTCCCCAGATGAATCGGGTTCATCTGCTCCTTTCCTCAAGATTGCTAGACCTGCTGCGTCTTCCTCAACTACACTTCCCCTTAACTCTGTGACTTCATCTCCAACATTCTCAAGAATAGGACCACAGATAGCCAGTGTGGTGCCATCCTCCCTAGATCCCCTTACAACTCCATCTCCACCCTCTATCTCAAGAATTTTTCTTTTTCCCAATTCTCTTTGCCTACTCGGCACTTCAACATCTACCACCTACCCAACCAGAACAAACATGCTCTCAGCATTAACAGATTTAGAGATAACATCAAGATTACCTTGTTCAGAATTTGATGAACCAGGTGTTTCCTCCTCGTTGGCTGATTTAAACGATTCACTTGATGATTTAGCGTTGGGATCCTTATCAGCCTGTAGAATTTCTTCCAAGAATCTTGCTCTAGAACCAGAAGCAACTGTCTTTCTGGCAAGAATTTTCACACGGCGACCCTTGGGGGCTGGAGTAGGGTTTGGTGTGGGTTCAGGAATAGGTGTGTTTTCAGGGGTTGACGAACTTTCTGGTGATTGAGAACTGTATACATATGGAGAGTTAGATTCAGATTCAGAATTTCCTCCATCGTAATCAGGATTAGTTGATGAAGTAGAAGAAGAAGCAGGTGGTGGTGAAGACATGATTGTGTGTTGTTATGAAGAAAAGGAGAGTGATCAGTTTTGGTTTGTGTAGAATGAGTTGAACTTGGTTCGACGGTTACTTTATGAAGAGAAAAGTAATGATGATCCTTTTATAAGATGTGGCTAGGGAGATTACAACGGCAGAGTATTAACTCAAGTGGGAGTCTAATCGATATGGGACTGACATTGATTAGACAATTATTTTCCCCCTAAAACTAGGCTAATTAAGTGAGATGGGACTTCTTGAAACTGGTTCAATTTTGGGTAAGTACGATTGAAGTTAAACCATAAGTAGATAGAGTCCTGCTCATGTATGACTATACTTGAATTAATAAATGTATGGAGATGAGAACGTACCTTGTCAGTCATACGAACCAGCATGGATGAACCAGGTTCATCCTGTTAAAATCTTTAATTTGCCTCAATTTACAAAGATAGAGAAACATCATTAGCAACTAGGGAATCGTATTAATACATGGCAAAAGAGTATGGCAATAAAGACATGATACTGAGCAATGATTAATCTAATTAAGTACCTAATTAGAATTTTCTAGCCAAAAAAATAATAATTTTTTTCATTTTTTGTTCTTCACTTAGGTGATCTTAATCATCCCTAATTCAAGCATGTTTCTCTCAAATTGCTCCCTACTCAGTGCTTTAGTAAAGATATCTGCAATTTGTTGATCAGTAGCATAAAATTCAATTGAGATCATTCCCTTTTCATAGTTGTCCCTAAGAAAGTGGTGTCTAACATCTATGTGCTTAGTTCTCTTATGATGAACCGGGTTCTTGGTCATACTAATTGCACTAGTGTTATCACAGAAAATATGAATGCATCCCACATCTATACCAAAGTCCATGAGTTGTTTCTTGATCAATAGCAACTAGGCACAACATGAGGCTGCAACCACATATTCAGCCTCAGCAGTAGACAAGGCTACTGAATTTTGTTTCTTTGTGGCCCAAGAGACAAGGAAAGAGCCCAAAAAGTGAGTCATGCCTGAAGTACTTTTCTTGTCAACCAGGAAACCTACATAATCAGCATCAGCATATCCTACAAGGTCGAAATTACTACCTTTAGGACACCAAAGGCACAAATCAGTGGTGCCTTTCAGATATCTCAAAATTCTTTTTACTGCAGTGAGGTAGGACTCCTTTGGATTTGCCTGAAACCTAGCACACAGTCCCACGCTGAACACAATATCAGATCTGCTGGCAGTGATATATAATAGAGACCCAATCATCCCTCTGTATAGCTTCTGATCAACGAATGAACCAGGTTCATCCACATCCAATTTGGTAGTTGTGGCTATAGGGGTGTCTATTTCCTTTGAGTCCTCCATTTTAAACTTATTGAGGAGTTCTTTCACATACTTTTGTTGATGAATCATTGTTCCATGTGGGTTTTGCTTGATTTGCAAGCCTAAGAAGAAGTTTAGCTCACCCATCATACTCATTTCAAACTCACTCCCCATAAGTGTAGCAAATTCCTTACTCAGTTTTTCAGTAGTTGCTCCAAATATGATATCATCAACATATATTTGCAAAATCAAAAGATCCTTCCCCTTTTCCTTTAGGAACAAAGTACTGTCAATTTTGCCTCGTTTGTACCTATGTTCTAACAGGAATTTTGATAGTCGCTCATACCATGCTCTAGGTGCTTGTTTGAGACCATAGAGGGCCTTTTCAAGTTTGTATACGTGATCTGGTGACTCCTTGCTTTCAAAACCTGGAGGATGTTTGACAAATACGTCTTCCTTCAAATAGCCATTGAGAAAGGCACTCTTAACATCCATCTAATGGAGAGTGAATTCCATATGTGCATCAAATGCTATAAGAAGTCTGATTTCCTCCAATCTTGCCACAGGAGCAAATGTCTCATCATAGTCAATTCCTTCTTCTTGACTATACCCTTGAACAACTAGTCTTGCCTTATTTCTTGTAACAGTTCCATCCTCATCGAGCTTGTTCCTGAAGACCCACTTCGTGCCAATCACTGATCTGTCTAGTGGCCTGGGTACCAAGTGCCATACTTGACTTCTTTCAAACTGATCCAGCTCCTGTTGCATGGAATTTACCCAATCAACATCTTGTAGGGCTTCACCAATGTTCTTTGGTTTGATTAAGGATATGAAGGCATCAAACGCACACAGATTTTTCAAGGAAGCTCTTGTTTTGATTCCGGATGACAAATCTGTTATGTTGTTCTCAAGAGGGTGAGAACTCTGATATCTGTGTGGTTTGAGTACTAGTAGTTCACTTTTGGATAGTTCCATGTTGTTTTGTTGTTGTGGAACAGGATCAGGGCCAGGATTCACATGTTGAGTTCCCTCTGTCATTTTGCTTGGGGTAGTTGGACCTGGTCCATCACTTGTTCCATCTTCCATGGTTGCTTCAATGTGTTCACTGCTTCTCACCAGTCCAAGCTCCTCATCTTCTGGTTCCTGTCTCTCAGAAAGAGTGTTAGTTTCATCAAAGACAACATGCACACTCTCTTCTACACACATAGTTCTTTTATTGTACACTTTATAGGCTTTACTATGTGATGAATATCCCAAGAATACTCCCTCGTCACTTCTGGGATCAAATTTACCTAAGGAATCTTTGCCATTATTGTGCACATAGCATTTACATCCGAAAGCCCTAAGATGGGATATGTTGGGCTTTCTCCCTTTAAGTAATTCATAGGGAGTTTTCTCTACCAGTGGCCTGGTCATGCATCTATTGATTATATAGCAAGCAGTGTTTATTGCTTCTGCCCAGAAGCTGTGTGGTAGTTTTCTAGAAAGAAGCATGGTTCTTTCCATGTCTTCAAGAGATCTATTCTTTATTTCCACAACCCAATTTTGTTGCGGGGTTATAGGGGTAGAAAAGTTGTGATTGATACCATGTTCATCACAAAACTCAGCAAACTTAGCATTTTCAAATTCAGTACCATGGTCAGATCTTATTGATGCTAGTTGATGTCCTAACTGATTTTGAGTTTTCTTAACAAATGTGATGAACATATCAAATGCTTCATCCTTAGATGCCAGAAATAAGGTCCATGTGAACCTTGAGTAATCATCAACTAACACTATCACATATTTCTTACCACCTCTGCTCAGAGTTCTTATTGGACCACATAGATCCAGATGAACCAGTTCCAACGTCCTGGTGGTACTGACCATTTCCTTACTTTTGAATGAGGATCTTACCTGCTTCCCCCTTGCACATGCCTCACAAACTTTGTCTTCCTTGAACTTAATGTTAGGGAGTCCCACCACTAAGTCCTTAGAGACTAATTTGTTAAGCTAATTTAGACTTGCATGACCAAGTCGTTTGTGCCAAAGGAGGGGATCACTGTCCAAAACACTTAAGCAAGGGAGTTCATTTTCATACAGTGTGGACAAGTCTATGACATAGATATTATTCATTCTCTTTCCCTACAAAACAATCTTGTCAGTAAGAAAGTTAATCACAAAACGTTTTGTGGAACTAAAAGCAACCAGGTTACCTCTGTCACACAATTGTGACACACTGATCATGCTATATTTCAATCCATCTATCAAGTACACATGTTCGATGAAACGTGTGTCATCCTTACATACTTTGCCAACCTCTATAATTTTACCTTTCTTTCTATTTCCAAAGGAGACATTTTCTCCTTTGAGGTTTTCAAGTGAAAGGAACTGTTCCTTGTTCCCCGTCATATGCTTTGAGCAGCCACTATCCAAAAACCAAATTTGGCTGCTTCCTCTCACTTGTACCTACAAAAGGAAATCAGGGGTTAGTTTTAAGAACCCAAACTAGTTTGGGTCCTTTTCTATGAGAGAATGGATGAATCAAATTTTTCTTGGTCCAATTTGGTAGCCAGTTTTTCTTTTTGACAAACCTCTCATGTTTTCGACTGGCCTGCTCTTTTGCAGTATACTCATATTTGTAGTGGCCAGTCTTACCACAACGGGTGCGGATTTTATTTTCAGGGAGAGTGAGATACTTGCTTTTGGGATCCCACTTGGACAATTGACTCCCAAAACCAAGCCCTCTCTGGTTGCTACTATGATTCTCTTGAAGCCATGTCAAGGCATCAGAGGATTTATTCCATTTACAAGTTCTATCTAATTCATGTTTGACTTTGCCAAGCTCTTCTTTAAGTGATCTTATCTGTTCATCCTTGGAATACATTTTATCTTTTAGTTTTCCCAAATTTTCCTCTAACATGACATGAGAGTGATCAATAACCCTTTTACTGGATCTTAATCTCAATTTTAAGTTCTCAGATTTTAGTTCTAGAATCTCAGTCTCAAGTGGATGAACCTGGTTCAACAAGACAGTGTTTTTCTTTTCAGATTCACTGACTCTGATTTCCAGGTTCACGCACTTTGCTTTTAGTATTGCACATTCTTTAGAGAGTTGATCCTTCTCTTTGGTTGTTTCCACAGAATCATCTATAAAATCAAGTAGCAACTCAGAGAGTTTTTCCTTAGATAGGAACTTTATTTTGTTTTTAAGATGGGAGATACTTACCTCTGGTTCTTCATGTGATTCCTCATCAGATTCTCCAATTGCCATGAGCGCCTGATCTTCAGTCTCCCCATCTTCTGATTCCTCATCTGAACTTTCCCCCCAAGCAGCAACCATAGCCTTAGTTGTGATTTTCTTGGGTTGGACCAGTTCCTTCTTCCTATTCCTTCTTTCATATCTCTTCTTTTTCCATTCTACTTCCCATTGAGGGTAGTTTTTGATGAGATGGTCGGTCTTACCACATTTGTAGCATCCCTCGTTGGTTGGCCTTTCTGGAGCTTTTGCTTTGTTGTAGTCTCCTCCTCTAGAGATGCCTTTCTTCCTCATGAGAAAGTTTCTGAATTCTTTGGTAATCATGGCCATATCATCTTCCTCCAGATCTGCTCCCTTAGTGATTCTCAGTGCTAGACTCCTCTCCTTATTTAGACTATCCATCTTTATTGTCTTCCTTCTGAGTTCATAAGCAGTGAGGTTTCCAATCAGCTCATCCAATCTCAGGGTTGCCATATTTTTGGATTCCTGGATAACAGTGATTTTTCTTTCCCAGGAAATTGGCAAGACCCTTGTCAGTATCTTCTCAACCCTGTCCTCTTCCAGGATGACTCTTCCAAGAGACTTCAGTTCATTAGTCAAGGTTGTGAACCTTGTGTACATCTCTTGGATAGTCTCTCCTTCTTTCATGTTGAAGTTTTCATACTGAGAGTATAGTAGAGTACCTCTAGACCTCTTTACTTAAGGTGTTCCTTCATGGGCTACTTGTAGAGTATCCCAAATTTCTTTGGTTGTGCTGAAACTTTGGATTCTGTTGTATTCATCTGGACCTAATCCACAAACTAGCCACTTCTTGGCCTTAGCATTCTTCTCCCATTTCTTCAGATCTTCAGCAGTGCAATCAGTCCTAGTCTTTGGTACATCTAAGCCTTCATCAGTCTTCTTCATTGTAGCTAGAGGTCTATCAGTGACTATGTCCCAGAGTTCATAGTCATCTCCAATCAGGTGGTCCTTCATCCTGTTCTTCCACCAAGAGTAGTACTGGCCATTGAAAAGTGGTGGCCTTGTAGTTGATTGACATTCCCAGTTCCCAGGTGGTGCACTCATTTTGATCTTTTCCAAGGTGTTAGCCTTTTCAAGGATAACCTGCTCTGATATCAATTGATATTTTGGACGTCGATACCACACAAGAATATAGGTTAAATGTGTGGTACCCAATTTTTTGAGTGCTGCCTCACAAGAAGAACCTGGTTCTTCTTTGTGTTCCAACTTCTACTGGTGCGGAATAATAAAAGCAGTAAAGTAAAAACACAGATATTTTTACGTGGAAAATACCTGGCTCAAAAGATGAAAAAAACCACGACCTACTCCTTAGTAGGATTTGCTCAAACTCTTCACTAAATACTCTGAGC
Source organism: Nicotiana undulata (assembly GCA_005239495.1). Taxonomy (NCBI): domain Eukaryota; kingdom Viridiplantae; phylum Streptophyta; class Magnoliopsida; order Solanales; family Solanaceae; genus Nicotiana; species Nicotiana undulata. The sequence goes on along the minus strand of ML244012.1, from coordinate 70,252 downwards.
CAAACAGACTTACAAAATAAACTCTTTTGTAATCCTAGGACTAACTCTAATCCTTTTGTATCAACTAGCCTCTAGCTAATTTCTACAAGCTTCAAGTTAACTCTAACTTGAACAATGTGTACCTATTACAATTGCTTCTAAGAAAGCTGATAAGATACAATATTTAAACACCTACTACAATCAACTAGACTCAATACATAAATGATGAAACTGGTTCTTCTAGTTGATCTGTAGCCTTTGTATCGCACAATGATTCTGCTTGCAAAATAACTGGGAATTTTGCTCTCAGATTTTGATTCACTTCTGTACTTTGTGCGTAGAGAATTCCAGCAGAAATACTATGAATATTTATAGATTCAGTTGTTGAGTTTGTCGTTCAGTTCTAGTCCAACTCTTCCTGGGTGAAAGAGTTCGTATCAAACTCAACTTCCTTCCTTTGTTACTTTCCTTGCTGAATTCAACTTCTATCCTCTCATCAGTTTGCAACCTTTTCGCATTAGGAGACAATCTCTTGGTTCATTGATACTTCACAATAAAAAATATCTCCTATGCATATACGGTTCATGTGTTAGTCATTCAGTTCAAGTATGTGCGCTCGCTTGGACTTGGTTTAACTGGTCAGACATTTGTCAATCTTAAAAACTATGCAGTGACTTGGGTCAACACCTAGTATGATGAATCTTTCTCCTAAGATAACAAACAAAAAAGACCTAGTCTGATGAATTTTCTCCTAGGATCAAAATCTTAGTCTGATGAATCTTTCTCCTAAGATAGAAGACCTAGTCTGATGAACTTTCTCCTAGGATCGAAATCTTAGTATGATGAATCATTCTTCTAAGATAGAAGACCTAGTGTGATGAACTTTCTCCTAGGATCAAAATCTTAGTCTGATGAATCTTTCTCCTAAGATAACAAACAAAAAAGACCTAGTCTGATGAATTTTCTCCTAGGATCAAAATCTTAGTCTGATGAATCTTTCTCCTAAGATAACCAAACCAAAAGACCTAGTCTGATGAATTTTCTCCTAGGATCGAAATCTTAGTCTAATGAATCTTTCTCCTAAGATAGAAGACCTAGTCTGATGAACTTTCTCTTAGGATCAAAATCTTAGTCTAATGAATCTTTCTCCTAAGATAGAAGACCTAGTCTGATAAACTTTCTCCTAGGATCAAATCTTAGTCTGATGAATCTTTCTCCTAAGATAACAAAACAAAAGACCTAGTCTGATGAATTTTCTCCTATGATTGAAATCTTAGTCTAATGAATCTTTATCCTAAGATAAAAAAAACCCTAGTTTGATGAACTTTCTCCTAGGATATACGTCTTAGTCTGATGAACTTTTCTCCTAAGACAAGAAAACCTAGCCTGATGGATTTTCTCCTAGGATAATAATTGAAAAAAGGGAAGTCTGGATTTGAAACCAGTCGAGTCTTTAGTTTTACTCTCATCATGATGTCGGTAGCATAAGTGGTATACAATTTTGCTAACAACTACAAATCTCCCGAGTGCAAACTGGGGCAGAAAATTTTGTTTGTTTTGTTATTTTGACTGCAGGCACCCACCAGGAGAATGAGGGTATTCATTTCAGAGTTATTTCAAAGTTCAAGTCAGTAGCAGGCGCCCACCTGAAGAACAAGGAAAGTCATTTCAGAATTCAATTCAAATTAGAACTAGCAGAAGCTCGCGACAAGAATGCGAGTCGACAATCCGAATTACCAACAGAAGTAGTCTCAACCCAGAATAAAAGAAAAGAAGAAAAAAAAGCATCCAAAATGCAGAAGTGGAGACAAGATATGGATTGCTCAAGACATGACTGAGTCATGAGCTTTGCATGTCCCATCATGATCCGAAGAGTTGAAGAAGAATGAACTAGCACCTGCAGCTAGCAAGCGTCAAGGTTCAAATCTATTGTCTGCATGAAGGCCATTCAAGACTCAAGATCAAGTTTTAGAAGACTTATAGATAAGAATCTTGTAACTCATAGCTGACATGCTTAGTTAGTTTTTTTCATTTTCGATTTTGATGTAATAACAGGGCCACGGACCGGAACCTCGACGGAACGGAACCTCAATCGGCTCTCCACCTAGGTATACTCCATCACTCTTCCTACTTCTGAACTACACGTGGCATGATTCCTTCATAGCCAAAGATATGTAGGCAGCTCAGATACCAGGGCTCGGTCACACTTTCCTTTCTTTAAGTTTTTGGTCTCTCTAAATAAGGGTCGGATCAAAAAACATGTCTAGTCGTTCTTTGTCTGAAAACTCTTCGTGTTTCCAGTCAAAGAGGGGCAACTGTAGACATATAATTTTTTACCCTTCCCGAGATTTTATACTTTTTAGCGTTTAAATATTTTGTTTAGGTCTAATATCTCTTTTACTTTATTTTAAGCAAAAAAATTGAAAATTTAAAATAATAGTTCTATATTTCTCTATTTAATTCACGTATTAGGTATTTTCAGAAGGATATATTAGTTTGAACCTATTTTATTTTAATATAATATTTGAAAATACCAAACATAGTTTCAACTTTAATTTTTAGTTTATTTTAAATATAATTTATTAAAATCAATTAAGAATTATTTTATATTTTCTTATAAGTATTTTAGAAGTAAATTAAATTTTCAACTTTTACCTAGCACAATTTTGTAGGATTTTTTAGCTCAAATTGGAATCTTGCAAAAGGCCCAAAGTGAATGGCCCATTCCCTAAGCACATAACACATCCTTAGACAAAAAAGACCTAACCTGAGGAAGACATACAGAGAGCCAACCTAATTGATCTTCTTCTGGAACAAAAGTTCCATCCGCGAAAAGACCCTCCTGCCTCACCCCAAAAGAACGGCCACACCACTCGGATTTCCGGCCGTCGGACATCTCCTCGCTCCACGGAAAACCAGCAGCCATCGGCAACCTCTCTCCCTCCAGCCACCCCATCTCTGACAGCCGCCTCCACTAGACCCCCCTTCTCTCCAGACTACCATATCAGCCGCCCCTAACCACCCACAACCGCCAAATCTTCACCCCTAACACCACTAAGGACGCCGAACTCCCTTATCCAAAAATCAACACACCACACACACTCACAGGCCGCCGCCAGACCCATTCCACAAAAAAACACTCCCAGCCGTCGCATCTCTTCCTTCCCCTCCCCGCCGCCGCCTTCACTCCACCACCACCCTTAACCCTAGACACTTAACGCCTACCTCCACCCTAAGCGTCAGTCGTCCACCTCCACCTCACAGCCAAACTGTTACCCACCCCATCTTCACATCAGAACAGTCGCCTCTCTCCTTTACTCTCATCTCAAAACTCTCAGCCGCCCAAACTTCATCTTCTCTAAAACCCACCAGCCACCTCAAACACAAGAGAAGAAGAGCAGCAACACTAGCAAAAAGTCGCAGAGTTGTCAATATATGTAAAGACATTTATTAAAAAATATATATCTGATATTGAAAGTTTAATTACTGATAATTAGAAAATTGGCATTTCAATGCATCTTTGTTTCTTCCTTTCAAGAATCTCAAAGCTCTTCTCCTTTGTGGACATTCTATTTTTTAATTTGTTTTATTTTTTTGTGGGCATTCTATTGGATTGAGAATGAAGGTTTTAAAAAATTGAAATAACTAACAAAACTGGAAAAGCTAGATTTAGTGGGGAACAACTTCAATCGTAGCATATTTCCACCTCTTAGTCAAACTACATCTCTCAAGTCATTGAACCTCGGGCGTAACAACATTGAATAAGTCATTGCTGCTCAGTTTATTTTTTGAGTCTGTTGTTTGTTCGTCGTCCGAGGTTCCGTTTCGAGTTCCCATTCCAGTACTGTTCCATAATTTTTGCTCAAATACTTGTAAAGCTCAGGTTCATTTTGAGGTCCAATCCTAAACTCTACTTCTTTTATGTCTTCCGTTATATGAATATTATGTTGGTTTATTGCATTTTAGTTGCTATTATGAGATGATTTGCGAACTTACATTTCAGATTTGTTTGAGTTGAGTTGAGTTTGAATTTTCTTAGTGTTAACAATTTTGAATAATTTCCTTTTAATTGTATTGATGCTTAAGTTGGAGGGGGACAGTAAATGGGATGTCGGGGGATAATCATGGTTAATTGGTATTGAATTGAAAGTTGTTCAGTAAACAAATTAAATAATAGACTATATACTTGTAGAGTTTAAAATTGCTAGGAGCATGCTAGGCCGACCACATGTGGGTAGGCAAACTTTTATCGCATTTATGTTTTAGGTTTTCTTCCTTTTTATTTTTGAGGTTAGAGGTTGTCCTCGTTAGTTGATTATTATATCCGGGGAATACCCCGAGGACCTTGTAAATATATATTATCCGGGAATGCCCCGAAGTACTTTGTAAATATTCTTGAGGCCGGAAGTAACTCGTAGTACTTTTATTTTATTTCTCACTTTTATTTTCTTTTATCAGGTGGGGACGACCTCGAACCTCTTGTGTGTTTATTTTTCTTTTCTGTGTTTATTTTTACCTCAATTTGAATTTTTGAAAAGCCAACTGGATCGAGTACGCAACCGTGAATTTCACGGGAATCGGGAAATGCCTAACACCTTCTCCCCGAGTCAAATGAACCCCCTTACCCTAAATCTCTGGTGCAGACTTAGTTTGGAGTCCAAAGTGTTATAAAAGGAAAAATTATTTTTTTAACGGTGACCTGACACACCGAAACCAAAGTCAGGTGGCGACTTTGATTTAATCCTTTTAAAAACAAATTTTGGTCACTTTCAAAATTGAAAAACCCTTTCGAACTTCACAAAATCTTTTTATTATTTTCAAGAGGATTCAGTGAAGTTTGTAAAAAAAGGGGTGTGACATCCAGAAGCAAACAGATTCAGATTACACAGAGTTGTACTAGGAAACAAGTAGAATCTATATTCAGCACACAGTTCAAGTAGATTGGTATTTGTTCAGACTAAATACTCATACTAGTATCACAAAAGGATACTTAACAGACAGAATTAGCCATACATTACATGCTTGCAGTATCTAGCAATGTTCAGAACATGGAACATACAACTGAATCAAACGAGGTTTCCCATTATTGGAAATAACTTAGTTTAGCATTGTCACTAAGTGGAATCATATAGGCATATATCAAACATAAACATGATGAGGTTTGAAATAAACTAACCAAAGTAGCACATAGAACATAACAGGATAGCAGGAACTAAGCATACCCGTTGAGAAAGAAGTAAACAGGAATCACAGATCACACAGAAGCATGCTGAGGTTTGAAGTAAACTAACCACATAAGCACATTGAACTAAATAGGATAACAGGAGTTAAAAAATACCAGTTAAGAAGAAAGTAAACGGGAATGTAATGGCAATTTGGATTCAGGGAGCCTAGCCTTGGCTTCCAGACGGCTAAACAGTGCAGGACTCAGAACAACAACACAAAGAGGGAACTTAAGTTCTTTGAGAAAAATGGGAAGCTTGAGAGTTTTAAGTTGTAAAGTGAAGAGGTTGTAAAAGCGTGTGTGTGAGTCTAAGAGTCTCAGTGTAGGTCTCTTAGTGTGTAGGTCAAAACAAAGAAAAGGTTTAAATAGCACACGATAGAGTAGAGCAAATAAGGTATGAAAATCAATTGCACACAAAAAAGGAATAGATATCAGTTAATCAATCAATTAGGGTTAACTGGAATCAATTAATCAGGCAAAATCAAGTAAGTATAGCTTAAATTAAGTAGAATCTCACACAGAATAAATCAGCAGACAAGATTAAGGTTTAAATAAGGTAAGCAGTAAGTCCAGAGATCAATTATAAGTCAACCCTAATAATCAAAGCACATAAATCAGGCCAGTAAAAGGAATTAAGGAAAATAGTACCACACATAAGGAAAGAACAAGTAAAAATCCGATGAAGAAATATCAGTTTTAAAGGAAAGCACAATTTCAAACCCTAATTAGGCAAGTAAATCAATTAATCACTTTAATTGACAGAGCCAAGGTAAATGGGCAAAATATTATAACCAAAAGTCGAATAATTGAAATCCTAAGAAATATCAAAGACATAGAGATGAAACTCAAGTAAAAATCAGTCGAAACAATCAAGAAGAAAACCATAGTTGAAACATTTAAGAGTTTAAACATTTTTTTTTGCATAAACCCCCTTAGAGATCAAAACCCTAGCTTTTAGGACAAAATGAAATCAGTTAAAAATAATAGTAAAAATAGAAAATCTTAAGGGAAAAATACCAAACAAACTCAAAATCGCTTCAGATCTAAAGAGATCTAAACGGATTCAACCAGAAATAACTAGATTTATGAAAACAAAACAGAAGTGAATAAAATCTGGTTTGAACCAGAGATTTGAAACCATAAAAAAAATACGAAAGTGGTAGTACTCACAGACATAGGGGTGAATAAAGATGGATTAATCGAGAAAATGAGAGATTTGAACCAAATCTGGTTCGAATTTCTTGAGATTATCCTCAAGTAGCATGAGAATCACAACATCAGTGTTGATACCCAATTTTTCCTCAAATTATTTTAAATTTTTCATATATGCTTTCAAAATCGCTTTTTATAATAACTCGCATTTTCCCCATAATTTCACATATTTTATTAATTTCTTTTCCAATTTATTCAGTATTTTTATTCAATAATTATACATAAATTGTATTACAGATAATTTTCAAATATTTTCCAACTCAATACATTATTTTAATCCTATTGGGATTTAATTATTTTCGTAAATTAGCCAATTTGGCATTATTTAGCTCTAATTACAGTGATTTTACAATTATAGCCTAATTATACGTTTTATACCATTTAAATTAATAATTAGTCATTTTATATTTTTAATATTAGCTAATTTACCTTAATTTCATTTATTTAGCATTAATTTCATTTTTTATAATTACTAGCTATTTTATTAATTATTTATCTATTTTTAAGGGGTATTTAACTAATAGACATCTTCTCATTTCAATTGTGGCCTAAAATAAACCCAATACCCCAATTTAATCCACCCAATTACCCATCCCAAACCTAAATTCCTACCCGGTCCAACCACTTAATCAATCTGAGTCGATAATCAATTTAGATCAACGACCCAGATTACTTGTTACCATAATTAGAGCCAAATGACCTCCACCCNCCCCCCCCCCCCCCCCCCCCTCTCATTCTTACTTAGACACTCATCTCTATACTCTCTCTCTCTCTCTCTCTAGCTCTCTAGTTCTCTCTAGAGACTTCCAGTCTCTCCACCTCCGATGAGGTCCTTCGTCTTCTCCGGCTACTTCTCCACCGGAGGCCATGGAGTCCTCACCAACCTCAAACCTCCCATGGCTCCTTTGCACCGGTGTTGCTCTCTCTAAGGTCTTCAAGAGACCAGGGTCAGTCTCTCACACCTCTGGCCTATTTCAGGCCTTTATGGCTCAATCTCCAGTAAGGTTTTCTACTTTTCGGCTTGATTCGGTGGTTTCTATGCCGACACACTCTCTTTTCCTCTGGGTTCTCTCTTTGAAAGCCTAATTTTTAAACTCTCAATTTCTCTAAATCTGTGATGAATCTGTACCTATTACGAGTTATTGTGATGTTTTCTTTAAAGATTTTTTGTTTCCCCTAAGCAGTTCTTCATTTTTTAAGCTAGGGTTCCTAAACCCTTTTCGAAATAGTTTTCCTTTCTGATTTTTAACATTATCTCATGATTTTCATAATCTTTACCATTATTGAAACCTTTTCCTTTTGGTTTGATCAGTATATGTGCTTGATTTTCACGAGTAGCTTAAGTTGTAATTTTACCCTATTTTTCCTATTAGGGTTTCTGACTCTTTATCTCTTTTGTGTGTATCATGTCTACTCTGCTGATTCATACTAGTATTTGTGTGAAACCCTAATTTTTGGCCTAAGTTTTGTATTCTGAGTTCATCTTTACTATTTGCTAGTGTGTTTGATTCTCCTATGCTTCGACTAATTAGAGTATTTCATGATTCCCACCCTAACGATGCCCTATTAGAGTCTTTGATTGGTTTCTTTTGTTTATACACAGTTTATGTGTTTTCCTGGAAGTTTATATTGTTTCCCTTTATATATTAGTACTATTTCTGATTCTTTGAATCCCTGATTTCCTGTGTTGATACTCTTTAACTAATTTCCAACTATTTTTCTTGTTTTTACAACCTTAAATTATTTTCTTATTATGTGTTGACTGCATTATTAATTGATTCTTACCGTGATTTCCTTAATTAGACTCTATGTATCTAACCCAAATTACCTATTCTGTACTTACAGTGTTTGAACTCTTTCCTTAATTGTTGTACTCCAGCTATGTGAATTCTCTCCTTATTTGTTACTGGTTCTTACCGTTTGAATTAATTCCCTTAATCTAAGGAATTACTTGCCTTAATTCTTTGATTGACTGATATTGAGTTCTATGAATACTGAACTTTGATCCCTCCCTTATTAATCATGTGCTGATTTTCCTTGCCTTATATGTTACTGGTTCTTACCGTTTGAATTAATTCCCTTAATCTAAGGGATTACTTGCCCTGATTCTGCTTTGATTGATTCCAAGTTCCATAATCACTGGACAATTTCATTCCTGTCTTATTTACCTAGATTTGTTTACTACTATATATATTGCTCTTTTCTACCCTCATTGGGACAAACTTCTACACACACGAAGATTGATCTTTTCTACTCTCTCTTACTCACACACACATTCTACTGCTCTTCTCTTGATTGCTTTGTGATACTAGTCGGCTGAAAGCCAAGAATAGTCATTCTATTTGCTTACTCCTTACTCTGTATTTGCTATCTTCAACTGGTATGTTTCCAAGTTACATTTAAAAGTTCCAAAACAATATGTTTCTTTGGTTATTTCAATTCATATTATTCCTAACTTGCTTCTACTTGTGGTTATGTTGTTCTACTTGGAACTAATTTGGTATACTCTGTTGTTTAGTTCTTAGTACCCCTCCCATTTAGCCTCAGCATGTGTACTCCCTCTTGTATGTTTCAATGTCATCCTACTTATGTCTTTTGTGATCCCTAGTGTACTACAATCACATTGTATATTACCTAGTCTCCATGTAATCTTGAACACATGCTATACTCCAAACTTTTCCTGAACTTATGTGTAACTATGTATGTTGTCCTTTTCCCAGTATGATTCTGTTTAATTCTTTTGGTGAACAACTGTGTTTTTGACTTAATTATGTGCCCGTCTATGATACTATAGTAATTCTCTAATGCCAACATGTATCCTAATCTATGTGTCCCAAATCCATGTTTCCTTGCTTGATTGTCTATGCACTGGGTGTTGTTGGTGCTGGTTAATGGTTCTGAAACTATTTTTCCTAAACTACTCACTTACTATTTTGCAAACTGCTCCAAAAATAAACTATTCTTTAGAAAGGTTCTTTTACTCAACTCTTTTTTCAAATCCTCTCTTGCACTACACTTTACTCTTAGACTATAAGTTCTTCCTCCTAAGTGTGAGCACTACTTTGGGACCCCTGGGCTCCCTCTGAAACTCTGACACATTGAGGCAGGTACTTCCACACTGCACATGTTCAATTCTTGGTTACTAAGTCTGGGTGTGAGCATTTCCCCAGAGCCCTTGAGGTCCTTAGGGAACTTTGACACACCCAGATTATGAAAGGCTGTGAAATACCATGTGGAAATGAGGTTTGGAGGATTTGCGCCTAATTGAAGGCTCCCTATAGAATAACTTCTTATTTTCTATTTTTGGTTATGTAATTCATAATCCTTGGCCTGTAATAATTTGTAAATAACTCTAGGGATGGATAGTGAAAGAGGGAAAGCGATAACTTGCATGCTATAAAGGGTAGAAACCATTCTTAGTATTACATTTCCTATTTTTTGCGCAATAGAACTCATGTTTAGGGCCAATGTGTGCAAAATCATGAATTAGATACCATGTCCTTAGGTATCATGAATACTATTTCCAACATCTTTGACATTACTGTTATATCACCTAGAAATCCTATTCTAGGATACGGATATTAATATTTTGTTCTTCATGCAATTATGTCTCATAATGCCATAACCATGCCTCATAAATACTCAGAAATCCGGTCTCTAGGATAGAACTAAGTAAACTGTCACGCTTGCATGATTAATACTGGACTGCTGTGCATTTAGATAACCTGTTCTTTAGGAATTCTACATATAAATCATCCTGCCTTATCTTTGCATTAGATATCATGTTATAGGGTCTTAATCGCTCAACTACACTTAGTCTAATTACTGATGCGTATAAAAGGTATAAACAACCTAACTCAGTTCTCTCTAAAATAACTGGTAATACGTGTGTGTTCTGAACAACCTAGAACAACATGTGTTAGGTAACAATCTGCTACAATTTCTCTAATAATTCTGACACATTGTCCCTCTCCTAGGCAAGCCATAGGGGATTAAATTTCTAAAACTGGAAGTCTCTCTCTCTCTTGTGTGTATTGCTTAATACTAACTGGTTCTTTCAATCAGTAGGCAAACTGATTAGGGATTTCAAGTAATAACAAAACTACATGTCTGTTTATCCTCGTAATTCACCTAGTGTTACGACCCGGTCCGTCGTTACGAAAAACCTGCATTATAATTGTTGTTATAGATTTGGTTATACTGTATTTTATGTATTGGAGTTGATAGGCTTGAAATCGAATGGTTGTAGTGAGAGTTCAGTCAATTAGCCTTTAAAAATAGTCTTAAAATGGGAAAAGTCAACTAAGAGTTGACTTATTGTTAAACAACCTCAGAATGCAAATTCCATGGTTCGAATAGCTTCGTTAGGTGATTTGAGACTTAGGAATATGTTCAGAATAATTTTGTGATGTCCGGTGTAGAATTAGGCTTGAATTGACGAAAGTTAGTTTTTGGCGATTCCGGTCGGTAGTGAAAAATAGGCTATTGGGGTCGGAATGGAATTCTGACAGTTGGAACAGGTTCGGAATGTTATTTTGGATTTGTGTGTTAACTTTCAGGTCAATCGGAGTTTATTTGGATAGTTTCGGAGTCATTGGTGGATTTTAGAAATATCAAAGTTCTTAGGCTTGAATCCGATGTAAATTTGGTGTTTTAATGTTAGTTTTGGTGTTTTGAAAGTGCAACTAAGCTTGAATGATGTTATGGGACGTGATGGTAAGTTTGGTTGGGGTCCCGAGGGGCTCGGGATTAATTTCGGGCGATTAACGGACTCGTTTAGCATCGAAAACACTGCTGGTTTTCTGATATTCTGCACAGGTGCTTTACCCTATGCGAACGCGGAGGAAGGCTCGTGTTCGTGTAGAGGAAATTTTGGGCCAGGGATTTTTGTGTTGTGCGTCCGCGGTGGTTCAGGTGCGAACGCGGAGAAGGGGTGGAAGTTGCATCGCGAACGCGGGCTGCCTAGTGCGTTCGCATAAGGGCTCAGGTCACCTGGGGGACCCCCAGGCCGTTGGTCAGTGCGAACGCGGACCTGGGGGTGCGAACGCTATGGCTAACCTAGGCAAGGCAGTGCGAATGCAGTTCCTAGAGCGCGATCACGGAGGGCGAGGTACAGTGGTCAATGCGAACGCGGCCCGTTGACCGCGAACGCATAGAGTATTGACCTCGGCAGTATTTAAATAATTCATCCGCGACCTAAACCCCTTTTACACAATTGTTGTACGGAAAAGAGCTCTTGGGGGAGATTTTGAAGAGGAAAATTCTTGTTATTCATAGTGGTAAGTGTTCTAGTCATTAAAACTCGATTATGGGTGATTATAGAGTAGAAAACCAGTGTAAATTCATGGGAAATCAGTAGAAAAATTGGGTTTAGGGGCTTGAGATTAAGAGACCTTTAGGGGTCGATTTGAGGGGCCAACGAACTCCGATTTTGGTGTTCTTTATATGTACGGACTCGTGAGAGGACGAAGAACACTTTTGTATACAAATTTCTAAGTTTCGGGACGCGGACCTGAGGGTCAGGTTTTGACCGATTCCGGATTTTTGAGTTAAATTTGATATCTTTCGATTGGAAATTGTTCCTTAAGCACATATTGATGATAAAAATCTGAACTTGGTAGATTTGGATCCTTCGGAGGTTGATTCGAGAGGCAAGCGCATTGCAGAATAATTCTGGGCTAGTTTTGAGGTAAGTAATGTCTTGAAATCTTGTCCTGAGGGTATGAAACCCCAGACTATGCACCCTTCACGGGTTTTGGAATACAAAGATTGAAACTTGGGAAATATATTCCCTACTTAGGCAAATATTGAGTTGCGAAACCGATTTTTAAGCCTTTGCTTAATTAGTATTTATATATTATGATATGTTTTGGGCTGTAAGCCATAGTTGGGGCCTAGTGCCGATCTGTTTACCCCTTGGGGGTTGTGNACTTGATGTTTTACTGGTTGTTGTGAAATGGTGTATCTGTTTGTGTGCTTTATATTTCTCAGACTGGGATTTCTTTTCTTTACTACTGAGTTGGCGTACTCATAAAGACACCTTGTGCCTCTGTGCACAGATTCAGGTGACAGTCTGGAGCAGTAGCAGTTTTTGCTTGTTCGTTAGCGGATTTCACGGGATTTTGAGGTAGCTGTCCAGCGTCCACTGCTTCTCCACTTCCCTTCCTTATTATGTTCTTAGAAATTGATTCGGAGACATATATTATAGTTTTAGCAGAGTTAGGCTTATTCATTCTTTGATGCTCATGACTATTGACTCCAATTCTAGGAGGTTATTTAGAGTTGTTTAATTCATGCATGGTTGGGGGCGCTAGACTTATATAATTTATTTCTTTATTATGACTGTTGTTTATTGTTATATTGTGAACTGTTATAATCGAACAAATGCGTAGTAAATTGATGGTTGGCTAGCCTAGTTCCACGATAGGCGTCATCACGGCCTATTAGGATTTGGGGTCGTGACAAGTTGGCATTAGAGCTCTAGGTTGCATAGGACTCAACGGTCATGAGCAGGTTCAGTAGAGTCTTGCGGATCGGTACGGAGACATCTGTACTTATCTTTGAGAGAATGCAGAACTTTTAGGAAACATCTCTATTTGCCTGAACTCTTTTGTGCCAATCTATTGATTCTTGAAATTTAAACTTACGCTGTTTCATTCTCTCACAGATGGTGAGGACACGCAATACCGATCAGGGTGACCAGAAACCAGCAAGACCCACAAGGGGTCGAGGCCGTGGTAGAGGTAGGGGACCAGCTCAGGCAGTAGCCGGGGTAGTACCACAGGATCCCCCTATCGTTAAGGATCAGGTTCCCGCCGATGGTGCTCCAACGGGACAGGCTCAGGCACCGGCAGTGCCTATTGTTATTCCGAGTCTTCAGGAGACCCTGGCTCACATATTGTCGGTGTGTTCCAGTTTAGCTCAGGCAGTTTCTACGTCTGCTACTGCCAATGCAGCTCAGGACGGGGGAGGCAATCAGACTCCAGATACCCGGACACCTGAGCAGGTTGTGTGGGGTATTCAGGCACCATGAGCAGCCCCAGTTCAGCCGGTTGCTCCAGCTTAGAATTTTGTGGTCGCTGCTATGCCTGAGGATGATCAGCGCAGGTTGGAGAGGTTCAGCAGACTTAAGCCTCCGACCTTCAATGGCATAGAGGGTGAGGACGCCCAAGGTTTTCTTGATAAATGTTAGAGGATGCTTCATATTGCGGGTATTTTGGAGACCAGCGGAGTTTCATTTGCTACTCATCAGTTTGCTGGTGTTGCATTTACTTGGTAGGAATCATTTGAGAGGCATAGGCCGGTTGATTCAGCACCTCTCACCTGGCAGCAGTTCTCCACGATATTTTTGGAGAAATATGTTCCTCAGTCCCAAAGAGAGGAGCAACGCAGGCAGTTTGAGCAGCTGCGCCAGGGAGAATTACCAGTCACCCAGTACGAGATGAGGTTTTCTGAGTTAGCCAGACATGCGTATGAGATTGTCCCTACTGACAGGGAGAGGATTTCGAGGTTTGTAGATGGTCTCTCGTATCAGCTTCGAATTTTGATGACTAGAGAGAGGGTGTATGGAGTCACATTTGAGAAGGTTGTTGATATTGCTCGGGATATTAAGTCGGTTCGTAGGCAGGATCGTGAGTAAAGAGAGGTCAAGAGGCTTCGGGGATCAGGTAATTTCAGTGGTGCCCCTCCCAGAGGGAAATTTCAGCCTAACAGAGGTCGTTCATTTAGACCTCCACAGTCAGTTTGCCCAGCGTACAGTGGTGTATCGTCGGGTCAGGGTCCTCGCAATGCTCATCAAGGACGTTCATCTTTTAGTTCCCTTCCAACTCAGAGCTCCGTCCGAGCATCATCTTATCAGGACTCTTCTATGCATGGTTCGTCTGGTGGTTATCATAGGGGTAGAGGTTCTCGTTCTTTTTGCCCAGCTATAGGTAATTGTTACGGGTGTTGAGATCTCGGACATGGGTGGAGGCAATGTCCTCGTCATTTTGGTTGTTCATCCCAGCAGAGGGTTCAGCCATCGGCTTCAGCCCCAGTCACTTCACCACCTACTCAGGTCGTTAGGGGTGGTGGTCAGGCAGCTAGAGGCAGCACTAGAGGGGGAGGTCGAGGAAGAGGAGGCCAGACACGTATTTATTCGCTTTCGGCTAGGCCTGATGCTATGGCTTCAGATGCGGTGATTACAGGTACTATTTCAGTTTGTCATAGTGATGCTTTGGCTTTATTTAACCCTGGTTCCACGTACTCTTATGTCTCATCCTATTTTGCTCATTTTCTGAATATGACCCGTGAATCTCTAGTTACTTCTGTTCATGTTTCAACTCCGGTGGGTGATACTATTNCCACGTATTTATGCACTTCCGGCTAGGCCTGATGCTATGGCGTCAGATGCAGTGATTACAGGTACTATTTCAGTTTGTCACAGTGATGCTTTGGCTTTATTTGACCCTGGTTCCACGTACTCTTATGTCTCATCCTATTTTGCTCATTTTCTGAATATGACCCGTGAATCTCTAGTTACTTCTGTTCATGTTTCAACTCCGGTGGGTGATACTATTATTGTGCACCGTGTGTATCGGTCGTGTCTTATATCTATTGGGGGTCTGGAGACCCGAGTAAACTTGATGTTACTGAGTAAGGTTGATTTTGATGTAATTCTAGGCATGGATTAGTTATCCCCATGTCATGCGATCCTTGATTGTCACGCTAAGACCGTGACCTTGGCTATGCCCGGAGTTCTGAGAGTTGAGTGGAGAGGGTCTGTAGAGCATGTGCCTAGCAGAGTGATTTTTTATTTAAAGGCTCAGCGTATGGTTGAAAAACGGTGTGAATCTTATCTTGCGTTTGTGAGGGACGTTAGTGGTGAGACCCCATTTGTTGATTCTGTCCCTGTAGTCTGTGACTTCCCGGATGTATTTCCTGCAGACCTGTCAGGCATGCCACCTGACAGGGATATTGATTTTGGTATTGACTTGGTGCCGGACACTCAGCTTATATCTATTCCACCTTACCGTATGGCACCAGTGGAGTTGAAAGAATTAAAAGAGCAGCTTCAGGAACTCTTAGATAAGGGGTTCATTAGTCCTAGTGTATCTCCTTGGGGTGCACTGGTGTTGTTTGTGAAAAAGAAGGATGGTTCGATGCGCATGTGTATTGACTATAGGCAGTTGAATAAGATTACAGTGAAGAACCGTTATCCTTTGCCTCGTATTGATGACTTATTTGATCAGCTTCAGGGCGCTAAGGTATTCTCCAAGATCGACTTGAGGTTGGGGTATCATCAGTTGAAAATTCGGGATTCTGATATTCCGAAGACGGCTTTTAGGACCAGATACGGTCATTATGAATTTCTGGTTATGTCATTTGAGCTGACCAATGCCCCAGCAGCGTTCATGCAATTGATGAACAACGTATTTCAGCTATACCTTGATACTTTCGTTATTGTGTTCATTGATGACATCCCGGTTTATTCTCGTAGCCAGGAAGAGCATGCTCAGCACTTGAGAATCGTGTTGCAGAGATTGAGGGAGGAGAAGCTTTATGCAAAATTCTCTAAGTGTGAGTTTTGGCTTGGTTCAGTAGCTTTCTTGGGGCTCGTGGTGTCTAGGGAAGGTATTCAGGGTGATCCGAAGAAGATTGAGGCGGTGCAGAGTTGGCCCAGACCGTCTTCAACTACAGAGATTCGGAGTTTCCTTGGTTTGGCGGGTTACTACCGTCGCTTTGTGGAAGGATTTTCTTCTATTGCTTCACCTATGACCAAATTGACACAGGAGGGTGTTCTATTCAGGTGGTCCAATGAGTGTGAGGAGAGCTTTCAGAAGCTCAAGTCAGCGTTGACCACAACTCCGGTATTAGTGGTGCCTACTGGTTCGGGTTCTTACATGGTTTATTATGATGCTTCTAGAGTTGGCTTGGGAGCGGTGTTAATGCAGGACGATAGGGTGATTGCCTACACGTCGAGACAGTTAAAGGTGCATGAGAAGAATTACCCAGTGCACGATCTTGAGTTAGCTGCCATTGTTCATGCCTTGAAGATTTGGCGCCATTATTTGTATGGAGTGCCCTATGAGATTTTCAGTGATCATCGTAGCTTGCAGTATCTGCTAAGGCAGAAAGATTTGAATTTGCGACAGAGGAGATGGTTGGAGCTTCTCAAGGATTATGATTTAACTATCTTGTATCATCCGGGCAAGGCCAATGTGGTGGCCGATGCCTTGAGTCGCAGAGCCGAGAGTTTGGGAAGTCTAGCTTATCTCTCAGCAGCAGAGCGACCCTTAGCCCTTGATGTTCAGGCCTTAGCGGGTCAGTTAGTGAGATTGGATTTGTCAGACCCTCCACGGGTGGTAGCTAGCATGGCTTCTCGGTCTTCTTTATTTGATCAGATTAAGGCGAGACAATATGATGACCGACATTTATTAGTTCTTCAGGATAGAGTTCGTCGGGGTGATTCCAGAGATGTAACTATTGGTGATGATGGAGTTATGAGGATGCAGGGCCGTATTTGCGTGCCCAACGTGGATGGTATTCGAGAGTTGATATTAGCAGAGGCTCACAGTTCGCGGTATTCTATACATCCGGGTGCCGCGAAGATGTATCAGGATCTGAAACAGCAGTATTGGTGGAGACGGATGAAGAGAGATATTGTTGAGTATGTAGCACGGTGTCTCAACTGCCAGCAGGTTAAGTATGAGCACCAGAGACCAGGTGGTTTGCTTCAGAGGTTAGATATTCCAGAGTGGAAATGGGAAAGGATTACTATGGACTTTGTAGTTGGGCTTCCACGGACTTCGAAGGGTTTTGATGCTATTTGGGTCATTGTGGGTAGATTGACCAAGTCCGCGCACTTCATTCCTGTCAATACTACTTATACTTCAGATAGGTTAGCCGGTATTTACATTAAGGAGATTGTCAGGTTGCATGGAGTTTCGTTTTCTATTATTTCTGACAGAGGTACTCAGTTCACATCTCAGTTTTGGAGGGTTGTACATAAAGGTATGGGTACTGATGTAGAGTTGAGCACTGCATTTCACCCTCAGACCGACGGGCAGTCGGAACGGACTATTCAGATATTGGAGGATATGTTACGGGCTTGTGTGATTGATTTTGGTGGTTCATGGGTTCAGTTTCTGCCACAAGCGGAGTTTGCATATAATAACAGCTATCAGTCCAGTATTCAGATGGCGTCGTATGAGGCTTTATATGGTAGGAGGTGTAGATCTCCGGTTGGTTGGTTCGAGCCTGGTGAGGCTAAGTTATTGGGCACAGATTTGATTCAGGATGCGTTGGAGAAGGTGAAGTTGATTCAAGAGCGACTTCGCACGGCACAGTCTAGACATAAGAGTTATGCGGACCGGAAGGTTCAGGATGTGTCATTTATGGAAGGTGAGAAGGTACTGCTAAAATTATCACCCATGAAGGGTGTTATGAGGTTCGGAAAGAGAGGAAAGCTGAGGCCGCGATTTATTGGTCCTTTTCAGGTACTTCAGAAGGTTGGAGAGGTGGCTTCTAGACTTGCTTTGTCACCCAGCTTGTCGGGTGTTCATCCGGTGTTTCATGTGTCGATGCTCAGGAAATATGTTGGTGATCCGTCTCATGTGTTAGACTTCAGCACAGTTCAGCTCCAGAGTGATATGTCATACGAGGTTGAGCCAGTAGCTATTTTAGCTCGTGAGGTCAGAAAGTTGAGGTCCAAGGATATAGCATCAGTAAAGGTGCAGTGGAGAGGTCACCAAGTGGAGGAAGCTACTTGGGAGACCGAGCAGGAGATGCAGAGCAAGTATCCTCACTTGTTTGAGACTCCAGGTATATCTCTAGACCCGTTCGAGGACGAACATTTGTTTAAGAAGGGGAGAATGTAACGACCCGGTCCGTCGTTATGAAAAACCTGCATTATAATTGTTGTTATAGATTTGTTTATATTGTATTTGATGTATTAGAGTTGATAGGCTTGAAATCGAATGGTTGTAGTGAGAGTTCAGTCAATTAGCCTTTAAAAAAACCTTAAAATGGGAAAAGTCAACTAAGAATTGACCTATTGGTAAACGACCTCGGAATGCGAATTTCATGGTTCGAATAGCTTCGTTAGGTGATTTGGGACTTAGGAGTATGTTCAGAATAATTTTGTGATGTCCAGAGTAGAATTAGGCTTGAATTGGCGAAAGTTAGTTTTTGGCGATTCCGGTCGGCAGTGGAAAATAGGCTATCTGGGTTGGAATGGAATTACGACAGTTGGAACAGGTTCGTAATGTTATTTTGGACTTGTCTACAAAATTTCAGGTCAATCGGAGTTGATTTGGATAGTTTCGGCATCATTGGTGGATTTTAGAAATATCAAAGTTCTTAGGCTTGAATCCGATGTAAATTTGGTGTTTTGATGTTAGTTTTGGTGTTTTGAGAGTGCAACTAAGTTTTAATGATGTTATGTGATGTGTTGGTAAGTTTGGTTGGGGTCCCGAGGGGCTCGGGATCGATTTTGGGTGATTAACGGACTCGTTTAGCATGGAAAACACTGCTGGTTTTCTGATATTCTGCGCAGGTGCATTACCCTATGCGAACGCGGAGGTAGGATCGCATTCACGTAGAGGAAATTTTGGGCCAGGGATTTTTTTGTTGTGCGTCCGCGGTGGTTCAGGTGCGAACGCGGAGAAGGGGTGGAAGGTGCATCGCAAACGCAGGCTGCCTAGTGCGTTCGCATAAGGGTTCAGGTCACCTGGGGACCCTCAGGCCGTTGGTCAGTGCGAACGCGGACATGGGAGTGTGAACGCGATGGCTAACCTGGGCAAGGCAGTGCAAACGCGGTGCCTAGAGCCTTATCGCGGAGGGATAGGTACAATGGTCAACGCGAACGCGCCCCGTTGACCGCGAACGCATAGAGTATTGACCTGGGCAGTATTTAAATATTTCATCCGCGACCTAAATCTCTTTTTACACCATTGTTGTACGGAAAAGAGCTCTTGTGGGCGATTTTGAAGAGGAAAATTCTTGTTCTTCATAGAGTTAAGTGTTCTAGTCATTAAAACTCGATTATGGGTGATTATAGAGCATAAACCCAGTGTAAATTCATGGAAAATCAGTAGAAAAATTGGGTTTAGGGGCTTGAGATTAAGAGACATTTAGGGGTCGATTTGAGGGGCCAAATGAACTCTGATTTTGGTGTTCTTTATATGTACGGACTCGTGAGAGGACGAAGAACACTTTTGTATAAAAATTTCTATGTTTCAGGACACGAGCCACGGGGGTCGGGTTTTGACCGGTTTCGGACTTTTGAATTAAATTTTATATCTTTCGATTGGAAATTGTTCCTTAAGCACATATTGATGACAAAAATCTGAACTTGATAGATTTGGATCCTTCGGAGGTTGATTCGAGAGGCAAGCGCATTGCAGAATAATTCCGGGCTAGTTTTGAGGTAAGTAATGTCTTGAAATCCTGTCCTGAGGGTATGAAACCCCAGACTATGCACCCTTCACGGGTTTTGGAATACAAAGATTGAAACTTGGGAAATATATTCCCTACTTAGGCAACTATTGAGTTGTGAAACCGATTTTTAAGCCTTTGCTTAATTAGTATTTATATATTATGATATGTTTTGGGTTGTAAGTCATGGTTGGGGACTAGTGCCGATCTGTTTACCCCTTGGGGGTTGTGTTTACTATATTTTCCTCACTGATATGTTATGATTTTACACTCAGTCTTTTCCTGATAAATTATTTTGACACTCAGAGTATTTTGATACTATTTATTGAAAAATGAACACTGTTTTTGGTCGAGAACCCGGTATGTTTATGGCCTAAGGGAAAATTGAGAGTGTCTGACTGAGTGAGGCTTCAGGCCTATATTGTGAGGAGGCTTCCAGGCCTTATGAGAGAGGTGAGGATGATTTCAGGCCTTATGAGAGAGGTGAGGAGGCTTCCAGGCCTTATGAGAGAGGTGAGAAGGCTTCCAGGCCTTATGAGAGAGGTGAGAAGGCTTCCAGGCCTTATGTTATTATTGCGCTTGGGTTGTAGGAGCCCTTCCGGAATCTGTACACACCCCCAGTGAGCGCCGGTACCGATTGAGTGATGATGATTGCCCACGGGGCTGACACTGAGTGATTGAGGGAATGCCTGAGGGCATCTGTTCCGAGAAATGATTTTGGCTTGAGGGGCAGTTTCATGATGATTTTACTATGTTTTCGAACTATGATTTACTTCGTTTTCAAACTGGGTTTTACTGTGGATTTCACTGAGATATATTGATATTTACTTGTTCTCAAAGGATTTTGGAATTGGTTTTTGAACTTATGAAATTGTTGAATATTATTTGGTGACTTGATGTTTTACTGGTTGTTGTGAAATGGTGTATCTGTTCGTATGCTTTATATTTCTCATACCGTAATTTCTTTTCATTACTACTGAGTTGGCGTACTCATAAAGACTCCATGTGCCTGTGTGCACAGATTCAGGTGACGATCTAGAGTAGTAGCAGTTTTGCTTGTTCGTTAGCGGATTTCACGGGATTTCGAGGTAGCTGTCCAGCGTCCAAAGCTTCTCCACTTCCCTTCCTTATTATGTTTTTAGCAATTGATTCAGAGACATATATTATAGTTTTACCAGAGTTAGGCTTATTCATTCTTAAATGCTCATGACTATTGACTCCAATTCTGGGAGGTTGTTTAGAGTTGTTTAGTTCATGGTTAGGGGCGCTAGACTTATATAATTTATTTCTTTATTATGATTGTTGTTTATTGTTATATTGTGAACTGTAATAATCGAACAAATGCGTAGTAAATTGATGGTTGGCTAGCCTAGTTCCACGATAGGCGCCATCATGGCCTATTAGGATTTGGGGTCGTGACACCTAGACACCATGTCTTAGGATCTTAATTAACAATACTGCCCTTATATGTGTTTGAGTCGTGCTAATTATATGCATTATTTGCGGAGGTAAATATGAGCCTCTTATATGCTCCTATGTGTTTCCCACTAACTGCAGTCCTACATGTTCTTTGTTTGTCGCCTTAGAATTTTACCCATTTAAACCTGAGGGTCTGCCTAGTACCTACCCTTTTAGGATAATAGTCCTAACCTCCTCCAGGACTGATAGGAAGGGACGGGTAATAGCACGCAATAGACCTCGTGACCAACGCGCGCTTTAAACACCTTCACGGGGTGGGAAAGGGTAGAATATGGATATGATGACCGATGCGCTAATACCACGTGTAGCCCTACTTCGAGGAGTGTCATACCGGGTATTGCATTGATGTGATTCATATTGTTATAAACCTAGGATATCCCTTGCTTTATATATTAGATTATAACTCTTTTCAAAACTTAGCAGTTCTATAATCATTTTCAAACACATGCACGCTTTAAATCCCCTCTTACTTGAGCCTTTACTTGTTATTTGTTAAACTGTACAAATTCACAAAAACCATTTGGCCGGGAACCACACTTGTGGATCCTGAGGGGTGCCTAACACCTTCCCCTTGTGATAATTTCAAGCCCTTACCCTATCTCTAGTTAGGAACGTAGTTGTAAATGAACCCCTAGGTGCCCTAACGCACTGTTAAAATCGTTAGGTGGCGACTCTACAAAAAATGCAAACCCCTTTCCCAAAAGGATAGAGTTGCCTCAACCCAAATGTCCTGAACCTGATCTCCGCGAGGAAAAAGGGGGCGCGACAATCAGTAGAGAGATGAGGTCGGATAAGGCATGGAATCAAATAAAAGCTCCATGAATCAAGAGGGATATCAGTGACAGCGGGCTAGGGTTAGAAGGAGCGCTTAGAGAGAAGAGAGGAGGGAAGGGCATTGAAAGGCGGCAGATTTAAAAAATGGGGGTAAGGTTAGGAGGTTCGTGTAATTAGAAAAGTAAATGGTGTTCTGGACCGTTGATCTCCTGAGATCAACGGCCAGGATTAGTTCTGGGCTGGGGCGGGTATGGATATTAGCTTATTGGGTTTGGGTATTGGATCAGGGTTAGAATAATTGGGCTGGAGTCCCAAAATTAATTAAAAAGGGGCTACATTTTAAATATCCACTTAATTTAATACAATAATTTGTAAAAACATTTAATAAATGATGAAAAATGCTATTTGTGTATGAAAATGATTTAAAATAATTACTTGATATTATAAAAATATAAAAAGTCATTTTCGTGTAAAATAAAGTAATTATGCATACATGGGCTATTATTGCAAAGTTATTGCAATTATAACCTAAAGATGTAACTATGATTATGCATAAAATAATTAAAGCTTAATATAATATAAATGATAAAATTAAGAAATAAAATTATAATAAAATCATTTATGATGCAATTAGTAATTATTTAGATAATAAAATGATGAAATAAATTGATTTAAAATCCCTTAAAATTACAGAAAATTATGAAGAATACTAATTGATGCTCATGTATTATTTTTGAAAATATATATGCATTTTGAAAATAATATAGGGAAAAGTTGGGTATCAACACCCCCGATATTGAAGGATCCTGATTCCATGAAGTTTATTTAGAAGCCTTTTCCTCCGAGCGTGGTACTGAAGCCAATCCCAATGAGGTTTCGCATGCCCGATATCCCCAAATATAATGGGACCACATATTCAAACGAGTATGTGACCTCATATATACATGCGCAATCAAGGGGAACGACTTGGAAGACGATGAAATCGAATCGGTGTTACTGAAGAAGTTTGGGGAGACTTTGTCCAAGGGAGCAACGATATGGTATCACCTTTGAGTTGTCCGCTCAAGGGTACCAGTCTAAAACCCCATAGAAACCTTACTCTATTGTATTGATTGCATGCATCATGGTAAAACCTAGTCAAGCTAAAAGTGTCGTTCGCACGATAGCTTTTAAAACAGCCTTATCCAAAAGTCCACCGGGTTTCCCTAAACCCAAACGGACATCATCACGTTCTGTGCATTTATTTGGAGAACTAAATGCCTCCTGCTAATTATTGATGTTAAATAGTCAAGTCTGGTGGGGGTAAGGGCCTAACCTTATTTGTTTTGCAGAAATATGAGGCACGAAGTCCCCAGATTCGACATGGTCTCCAATATCCACCCAAGATTGTTGAGTTGGTGGGAAGATCTACACTCTAGCGACAAAGCTATCGTCAGGAAACACCTGGCAACCTACCATCTCTCCTAGAAATCCAGCCTAACAAAATGATAATAGAGACTGCTACTTTGTTTTTGGATTGTGAGTGGTCCGTGTTCCGCTTTGGGAACATTGAAATGACGCATTTGATAGAGGAGATAGGAGGACTGGCTAACCTAGTGTGGGAAACTCCGGGGTTGCTGATTCCTGAAAACCGCACAGGCAAAGGTTTCCTTAAGATGATGGGTCTGAAGAAGAATGCAGAATTAGTGTGCTTGAAGGAGTCGTACATTCCTTTTGACTATCTGTACAAGAGGTACGGCCACAACAAATCATATTGTACCTACCATCACGAATTTGCTATCACCTCCCTGGGACACATCCATCGCCGAGTGTTCGTCTTCATGATTTGCTTCTTGGGTTTGGTCGTGTTTCCAATGAAGAAAGAGAGAATCCATACCATACTAGCCATGGTGACTAAGACCCTAATGGAAGGGGTAGATGTGCAAAACTTCAGCATTGTGCCCATGATCATTGCAGACATATATCGAGCCTTGGAAATGTGTCAACGAGGAGCAAAACATCCCCGACATGTTCGCTCAGCTTGAGAATGCCGAAGGATGGGTTGAGCTCTTTGATGATCTGACTGAAGAACAGGTTCAATGGATGTTTGAGTGGTTTCCGACAGATGAGTTCATCATCCGATCCCGAGATGCACCGTTTCTAATACTGGTTTGTTTAAAGGGGACATACCTTTACGTCCCTCTTCGAGTTATGAGGCAAGCGGGCAGAAAGCAAGTCATACCAAGGGTCGACAAAATGAACCATCTTCGAGCAGACTTTCAAAATGACGACAGTCCTCACAAGTGCCAAGCTCAGCACCTATGGCACTGCAAGATTATACTTGAGAAAGACACCATCGAGCCAGACAGGTATCATGTCGGTTGTACCCCTTTCTATCTTGGTTGGTTAGAAGAGGATCTGAGTGGTCAGAGCAAGCCAGGGTACGTCTGAGGCCATAGGGTTATAGATGAGAGGGATGAAGCAGAAGTCAAGGTCAACCAGCTGCGCAAAAGGATCCGCGAATGTGAAGATGATCACCAAAAAATACATGAGTCTAACAAAAAGCTGATCGAGGAGTGGAAAGACATGGCCGTCAGCACCAACAAGAGGTTAGGATACTTAGAACGAGGTATAGTCGAGCTGGAGGAGAAATTCATCTAAAGGGTCGAAGACTGCCAAATGGCTAAAGGAACTGAAGGAGGACATCTCGCCAGAGCATACCTGTTGCTGGGACTTCGCGAGCTAGGAAAGTTGTTCGAGGGAAGCAGGAATGTCGAATCTGGGGAAGGTCCTTCTGGGACCAAGTAGATAGGAATGTCTTTATTTTTCTGTCAATGTAATGAGGCCATGAGCCATTAGTGACTTTTATTTTTTTCCGTTTATTTAGTGTCTTTTAGGGGGATTTGTCTATTTTTTATCAATAAAATGAGGCATTTAGTATTTTAAGTTCTCCAAATCAACTTGTCGCTAGGTCTACCTCGGGCATAAAGAGGTTCCCAAATTAGGACACGCTTTATATTCCGCGCTATGTGTTTAAATACCGCAATGTTTTTTTATAGTCCTCACTGACTTAGTTACCTTTTGTTTTTATTTTTCTTTATTCCCCTCCCCAAAAGGTTAGTTCGTGCACTCTGGCATCATCAGCTTATCTCACAAGATCCAAGGGCCCTCCACCTACTCCTCCTCCTAGTCCTCCTAAAGGAAAGAACAAAGGCAAGAGTAAGATGGAAGAATTTAGCGGCATCAGAAAGGAGAATATGATTGAACGGGTATAGGCCACTAATGGCCGAGGTATTCAGGTCTTAAACGAAAACATGTCACCACTTGAACAGAAATTGTTGAAGTTTCAAGAAGAACTTGATCAAGTTCGAAATCTGGCCAACCTGTCATTTTCCCTTAACGTCCCAGACGTCAACTTCCCAAATGCTCAAAACCCTACACCTCCACAAAATATCCCGAGACAACAGAACCATCATGCACCTCACCATCACGCCACTCCGCCAAAGAACCAAGCTCTCCCGGCACAGTGCAATACTTGCCACACTTCAAACAACACTCCATTACTTGTCCCAGAACCTCAGAACCCCACAAAGGACCATTTCCACAATCCCATCTATGTGGAAACCATGACCCATTCCACTCCACCTATCCCACACCCATCCAAGACTGATGAAAAGGACCTGCTTATCAAGAACCTGGCTGAGGAACTAAGGAAGTTGACCAGCCGAGTTCAGGGTGTTGAAGGAACCAAGGGAATCGAAGGGTTGAATTATGAAGACCTCTGTATACAACCTGATGTCGAATTGACCGAGGGTTACAAACCTCCGAAGTTCAAAATTTTTGACAATACTGGTGATCCGAGGGTCCATCTAAGGACCTATTGTGACAAGCTAGTTGGCGTAGGAAAGGATGAAAGGATCCGCATGCAGTTGTTCATGAGGATTTTGAAGGGAGATGCATTGACTTGGTACATCAGCCAAGACCCCAAGAAATGGTCGAACTGGATAGGTATGGCGACTGATTTTATGGACAGATTTAGATTCAACACAGAGAACGCACCAGACGTATTCTATATCCAGAATTTGAAGAAGAAACCCACAGAGACCTTTCGCGAGTATGCTACTCGCTGGAGGTCCGAAGCTGCTAAAGTTAGACCTGCTTTAGAAGAGGAGCAGATGAACAAGTTCTTTGTCCGGGCCCAGGACCCGCAGTATTATGAATGGTTGATGATGATTGAGAATCACAAATTCTCCGACATTATCAAATTAGGGGAGCGGATTGAAGAAGGTATTAAGAGCGGTATGGTCACGAATTTTGAAGCCTTGCAAGCTACAAACAAGGCTTTACAGTCCAGTGGTGTGTCTAAGAAAAGAGACGTGGAGCTGTAATGGTTGCACAAAGAGCCAAATCCCCATTCAAATACCAAATCTATCCAACACCTCCGCTCACATACCAGCCAACCCCGAATTACCAAGCACCCTCACCTTCTTACCAAGCTCCACCGCCTACCTACCAATCTCCTCCACCCACATATCAACCTATTTCACCCAGATACTCACAACCCGCTCCTGTTTACCACACTTATAACTCCCAGCCATCCCATTACCAATCACCCCCTGCACGTCAAAACTTCCCTAGACCTCGGCCTAATTTTGATCGCAGACCTCCAAAATAGTACACCGCCATAGCTAAACCCATTGACCAGCTGTTTGAGAAACTCAAAGCTGCCGATTACGTCACCCCTATCCTTGTTTCCACCCCTAAGAACCCTTCTCAGTGGGTTAACCCAAACAAATCCTGTGCATACCATTTCGGCATGAAAGGGCACACCATCGACGAATGCCGCTCCTTGAAAGACAAGATACAGTCCCTGATTGATAACAAAATCATTGTGGCAAAGGAGCCCGTTCCGAACGTCCGCAACAATCCTCTTCCAGACCATAAGGGTGGAGGTATCCATATGATTGA
This sequence comes from Nicotiana undulata, assembly GCA_005239495.1. Taxonomy (NCBI): domain Eukaryota; kingdom Viridiplantae; phylum Streptophyta; class Magnoliopsida; order Solanales; family Solanaceae; genus Nicotiana; species Nicotiana undulata. Next base: position 43,221 of record ML244012.1, on the reverse strand, counting down.
AATAGTAGATGATTGGGACCCCGAGGGATCCATCGGGTTGATCGCAGGAGGCGATGATCCAAAGAAACCAGCAGTCACTCTCAACTCAATCATAGTCCAGATTCAACCATCCGGGATGCTGAGGTAAATATGTCCATACCTCTTGAGTTTGAAGCAGCGCCACCCGCAAAGACACCAGTACCAATTGAAGTTGAGTTCGTATCTCCGGCAAATGCGCCCGCACCATTTGAGGTTGCAGTCTTCCCACGCAAGGGACGTGTTCCATTTGAAGTAAGGATAGCCGCACCAATTCCAGTGGCAATGTCAACCACGCCACCCTTCTATACCAACGTTATCCCTTGGGACTATACAGCCGAGGCAAGAAGGAAAGGCAAGGTAAAAACTGAGAAAGTTGTCGCAGCACGGGGAATGACCAGACTGGTAGAATATATACCCCTGAACATCTGGACGAATCGAGCAAGCAAGCTGCCAACCGGCCTCCCCTTATCGAAACAGGTCCGGATGACCTTTGGAGGAAAGTACAAGCTAATGAGTATTCGGTCATCGACCAGCTGAACAAGACGCCAGCACAAATACCCATCCTCTCTTTGTTGCAGAATTCCGAGATGCACCGAAGTGCTCTGTTGAAGGTGTTGAGTGAAGCGTATGTACCAAACAACATCACTAGTGGGGAAATGGCCAACATGGTGGTCCAAGTGTTGGAAAGTCACAAAATTACCTTCCATGAAGACGAGTTACCACCTGAAGGATTGGGGCATAACAAATCACTGCACATCAATGTGCAATGCGAAGATTATTTCATCACAAGAATATTTATCGATGGAGGATCCAGTCTTAACATTTGCCCATTGATAACGCTCAAGAAATTGGGTAAAGGTCTGCATGAGATAAAGAATGGATCAATCAATGTGAAAGCTTTCGATGGATCTCAAAGGTCCACCATTAGTGAGATAAGCCTATGCATGCAAATGGGACCAACTTGGTTCGAGGTTGACTTCCAGGTGATAGATGTGACAGTGTCCTACAATCTGTTTTTGGGATGACCATGGATCCATGCTTCTGGGGTCGCAGCATCAATGCTACATCAGGCAGTGAAGTTCGAGTGGAACCACCAAGAGGTGATTATTCATGGTGACGGTAGCAACCCTATTTACAATCGCCAGACTATTCCGGCGATCGGAGGAAGAAAAAAGTTGGGTGGAGAAACATACCACCATATTGAACGGGTCAATGCCATCAACAAGGACAAATGGTGGGATATCAAGATCGAGAGTATACTAAATTGGAATGGGTACGAGCCTGGCAAAGGGCTCGGCAAGAACCTTCAAGGAATTTCCAAACCTATCAAGATCAAAAACCATGGCACCACTTTCGGTCTGGGATACGACTACACTTGGAAAGAGTACAATGATTGGTCGCCACCTTGGCGTGGTCCTTACTACCCACTAGAGCCGCCGATACCGCATCTAGGGCAGACCTTCCAACAGGCCGACATTATTTATGGGTCAGACAAAGAAGAAGCACTCGCTGCATTGAGGAATTTGTTCCTGGAGGGTGATGATATGTATTGTTGTGTTGTTCTGGAGGAGGAAGGGGAGGAAGGCCCTTCCATACAGGCTATAAAAAGAGGGACATACCTCAAGAATTGGTCTATCAGGACAACCAAAGCCCGTTGATCCTCGGGGTAGCAAGGTTAAAACAAGCGTTATTTACTGTTTTATTTACTAAAATGATTTTTTCTTTCCGCATTTCTCAATTCTTGCAATAATATCCTCAATGTTCAAAACAGTTATTCAATTTATCAAAGCATTTTCTAATTTCTCTTATTTACTACTACTGTTTTCTCTCATTACTTTATCTATACAGCATTACTATTACTTGTCTTGATGAACCGATGACTGTGACGTGCAATGAGAAAACGCAGCAAACGGGCATCGATTTAGAGGAAGATGATATACCCGACGAGATTGTCAAAGAAGTTGAAAACGTTGAGAACATAACTAAGTCCAACATGTACGAGACTGAGGTTATCAACTTGGGAAATTCATAAAACGTCAAGGAAACACGGATCAGCATTCATCTGTCACTGTCAGAAAAGAAAGAATACACAGAGTTTCCGAAAGAGTATGAGGACGTATTCGCCTGGTCATACGATGACATGAATGGTCTAAGTACGTCTATTGTGGCTCACAAACTGCCAACCAATCCAATGTGTCCACCGGTAAAGCAACAGCTCAAAAAATTCAAACCTGACATGAGTTTGAAAATCAAGGAAGAAGTTACCAAGCATATCAACGCCAAGGTTCTCAGGGTATTCGAGTACCCAACATGGTTAGCCAACATTGTACATGTGCCGAAGAAGAACGGGAAGGTCAGAGTCTTTGTCGACTACCGGGATCTCAATCGGGTCAGTCCGAAAGATGACTTCCCCTTGCCAAATATACACATCCTGATTGACAATTGCGCCAAGCATGAACTACAATCATTCGTGGATTGCTTCACTGGTTATCATCAGATTTGAATGGATGAAGAAGATGCTGAGAAAATGGCTTTCATTACGCCGTGGGAAGTGTACTGTTACAAGATGATACCATTCGGACTGAAGAATGCGGGGGCCACCTTCATGAGGGCTATGACCACCTTATTCCACGACATGATTCACAAGGAGATCGAGGTATACGTGGATGATGTTATTATCAAGTCCAAGAATACACTGATCACATAGAAGACTTGAGGAAGTTCTTCAATAGGTTGCGAAAATACAATCTGAAGCTGAATCCAGCGAAGTGTGCATTCGGGGTTCCTGCTGGGAAGTTGCTGGGATTTATTGTGAGCCGCCGGGGAATGGAATTAGATTCGTCAAAGGTCAAAGCCATTCAAGAATTACCACCGCTGAGGAACAAGAAAGATGTGATGAGCTTCTTGGGAAGGCTTAATTACATCAGCCAGTTTATAGCACCATCTACAGTCATATGTGAGCCGATCTTCAAGATGCTGAAGAAGGACGCTGCAACCAAATGGACCAATGAGTGCCGAAAGGCTTTCGATAGAATCAAGAAATATTTGTCAACACCACCAGTCCTAGTACCACCTGGTCCAGGTAGACCTCTGTTACTCTACCTTGCCGTACTAGAGGAGCTTTCGGTTGCATTCTGGGGCAACATGATGAAACAGGAAGGAAGGAGCAAGCTATTTATTACCTTGGCAAGAAGTTCACTCCGTATGAGGCTAGGTATTATCTTATGGAACGCACCTGCTGTTCTTTGACTTGGGTCGCTCAAAAGATGAGGCACTACTTCTGTGCCTATACGACATATCTCATATGAAGGATGGATCCCTTGAAGTACATCTTTCAGAAGCCCATGCCCACTGGCAAGCTAGCACAGTGGCAAATCCTGCTGAGCGAGTTAGACATTGTTTATGTAACTCAGAAAGCAGTCAAGGGACAGGCACTAGCAGAACACCTCGCTGAGAACCCTGTGGACGGAGAATACGAACCCCTAAAAACCTATTTCCTCGATGAGGAGGTATCATTCGTAGGAGAAGACATTGCAGAATCCTACGACGGTTGGAGGATGTTCTTTGATGGAGCATCAAACTTCAAAGGAGTTGGTATTGGAGCGGTCTTAATATCGGAAACCGGTCAGCATTATCCGGTATCTGCCAAGATCAGGTTCCCCTGCACCAACAATATGGCAGAGTATGAAGCTTGTATCTTAGGGCTCAACATGGCCATTTACATGAACGTCCAAGAGTTGTTAGTGATCGGTGATTCAGACTTATTGGTACATCAGGTACAAGGAGAATGGGCAACCAAGAATTCCAAAATACTACTATATCTGCATCACGTACATGAATTAAGAAAGAGGTTCACAAAGATAGAGTTCCGGCATGTTCCTAGAATCCAGAACACGTTCGCCGATGCCTTGGCTACCTTGTCCTCAATGATCCAGCATCCAGACAAAAATTTCATTGACCCTATTCGGGTAAAGATTCACAATCAGCCGGCCTACTCTGCGCATGTTGAAGAAGAAGCAGACAGAAATCATTGGTATCATGATATCAAAGAGTATTTGGCAAAAGGAGATTACCCAGAGCTTGCAAATTCCACTCAGAAACGCACACTTCGGAGGTTGTGTAAAACTTCTTTCACGGCGGAGGAATCTTGTATAGGAAAACTCCCAACTTGGGATTATTAAGGTGTGTCTACGCAAAAGAAGCATCAAAACTACTGGAAGAAATTCATGATGGGACCTGCGGTCCATATATGAACGATTTTGTTATAGCAAAGAAGATACTCCGAGCTGGTTACTTTTGGATGACTATGGAAACGGACTGCATCCAGTACGCCCGAAAATGCCACCGCTGTCAGATACATGGAGATATGATAAAGGTACCTCCAAGTGAGCTCAATGAAACCAGTTCACCATGGTCGTTCGCCGCCTGGGGCATGGATGTTATTGGACCAATCGAGCCTGCCGCCTCCAATGGACACAGGTTCATTCTGGTGGCCATAGATTACTTCACTAAATGGGTGCAGTTACTAAGAAAGTTGTGGCCGACTTTGTCCACGACCGCATTTTTTGTCGGTTCGGAGTTCCAGAGCCGATCATCACTGACAATGGTTCTAATCTTAACAATGACTTGATGAAATCTATGTGCGTAACTTTCAAAATCAAGAACAGGAATTCCACAGCTTACAGACCTCAGATGAATGGAGCTGTAGAGGCCGCCAACAAAAACATCAAGAAGATATTAAGGAAGATGATAGAAAAGCACAAGCAGTGGCACGAGAAGTTATCATTCGCCTTATTTGGATATCGCACCACGGTTCGCACATCAACTGGGGCAACTCCTTATATGCTAGTTTATGGTACAGAAGTTGTTATTCCTGCCGAAGTTGAGATTCCATCTCTAAGGATTATGCAAGAAGCCGAGCTCAGCGATGCAAAATGGGTAAGAAGTCGTTATGAGCAACTAGCCCTCATAGACGGAAAGAGAATGAATGCAGTCTGTCATGGTCAATTATATCATAACAGAATGACCAGAGCCTTCAACAAGAAGGTCAAGCCGAGACGATTCACACCAGGGCAGTTGGTGTTAAAGAAAATCTTTCCACATCAAGATGAAGCCAAGGGGAAATTCTCTCCCAACTGGCAAGGCCCATACATGGTTCACCGAGTACTGGCAGGAGGAGAAATTATACTTGCAGAGATGGACGGAGAAGTCTGTCCAAAACCGATCAATTCACATGCAGTCAAACGTTATTATGTGTAACCCTTTATGCTGTAAATTGAACTACGCCTGACCTAATTCCCATTTAAGAGTGGATATGTAGGCAGCCCTATGGGTTCGGTCACAATTCAATAAAATTTCATTTTTCCCCGTAATTGGAAACTGGGGAAGAATTTTGAATTCTGAAGCAAGTTCAGCCGATCGTCGCATGTGCAACAGTCAGAAGTATTCACCCATCAAAATTCCGTAGCAAGAAAGATTGTAATTTCTTGAACCGTGTCACGGTCGTCGGTTCATCTAAAACTATTTTAGATTATATGTTTATGTTATACTTTTACAAAATCATGCATACTTATTTCTCGAAACAGCTTGTTTAGCACACGCTACCCCAATGATACATGCAGTATCATCAGATCGAGCCGAACGAGTCAAGCAGAGCCAGCGGGGATACGAACTAACCTTTCCCCTTTACAAAACTCATGATTTTTCTGTGGATGCAGGCATAAGGAGCTAACGCGCAGAGAAGTATTTCATCACAATCGCAAAGGTCGAAAGTTCGATGACCACACAAAGGGACAAGCATGTTCAAAACCACAATCCTCAAGGCCATCATACTTGCCGTCACCTATTAGAAATGCAAATAATACCCCGCAGTCACAATACCCTCGACAATCACAGTGCCACAATTTATTACCAGCTAAGAATTCCTACCATTATTTATTTTTCTACATAAGGCTACTATTCTGCCTTTCGAGACTAAACATTGTCTCCATCTGCATTCGCATCTTGCATAAGGCTACCTTTCTGCCTTTTGAGACTAAACGCTGTCTCCAATCTGCATTCTTGCATAAGGCTAACTTTCTGCCTTCCGAGGTTAAACTCTACCTCCATCTGCATTCATATTCTTGCATAAGGCTAACTTCTGCCTTCCGAGGTTAAACTCTACCTCCATTTGCATTCACATTCTTGCATAAGGCTACCGTTTTGCCTTCCGATACTAAACGTTGTCTCCTTCTACATTCGCATCTTGCATAAGGCTACCTTTCTGCCTTCGGAGACTAAACACTGTCTGCAATCTGCATTCTTGCATAAGGCTAACTTTCTGCCTTCCGAGGTTAAACTCTACCTCCATCTGCATTCACATTCTTGCATAAGGCTAACTTTATGCCTTCTGAGGTTAAACTCTACCTCCATCTGCATTCACATTCTTGCATAAGGCTAACTTTCTGCCTTTCGAGGTTAAACTCTACCTCCATCTGCATTCACATTCTTGCCTAAGGCTACCTTTTTGCCTTCCGAGACTAAACGTTGTCTCCATCTGCATTCACCTTCTTGCATAAGGCTACCTTTTTGCCTTCCGAGACTTAACGTTGTCTCCAATTTACTTTTCAAAAGCAACCACTGCTTCAAGCATTATTTATTTCGCTTTCATTTCGGGCTAAGCTCTGCCCCTTTAATTCGCAAGACTAAGCTCTATCTTGTTAGCATCATACTATTGCATCTTCATGGGCTGAAATATCGCCAACTTATCCAAAGGTGTTATCGTTCGGAGGAACCATCTCCATAGCCCGAGAACACCATGTCATGGCCTGAGGATCTCTCTAATCGTTTTGCATATCATTATTCAAAGGCGTCATGGTTCGAAGGCACCATCCTCATGGCCCGAGAATATCAATTCATAGCTTGCGAATCCTGCATCAAGCAATTCATGGCCCAGGACATCATGGTCTAGAGACGTCATCCTTAACCGTCCAAAGACAACATTCATGGTCCGACGGGAACTTGCATCATGTTTAAATTACACACAATATATGCTTGTACTGTTCATTTGCAGGTAATCCGGCTAGCAACAGCCATCCTGGCAGGAGCTGTCCCGCTCCAGTTCTCCTCAAACTACCCCGTCAGCCGTTTGTTTATCTAACCCTGTACTTCGCATCCGTTCTTGTACAACTTCATCGGTATACTTCGCCAATGACTCCTGAACTACATACGACCTGATTCCTGTAAAACCAGGGATATGTAGGCAACTTAGAAACCAGGGTGCGACCAAAATCTCTTCAAAACCATTTCGTTCGGTCAAAATTGGCCATCATATCTTTACCCGACAACTCTTTCATCCTTCCCGTGTAAAGAGGGGCAGCTTTTGATACCTTATTTTTCCTCAAATTATTTTAAAATTTTCATATATGCCTTCAAAATCGCTTTTTATAATAACTTGCATTTTCCCCATAATTTCACATATTTTATTAATTTCTTTTCCAATTTATTCAGTATTTTTATTCAATAATTATACATAAATTGTATTACATATAATTTTCAAATATTTCCCAGCTCAATACAGTATTTTAATCCTATTGGGATTTAATTATTTTCGTAAATTAGCCAATTTGGCATTATTTAGCTCTAATTACTGTGATTTTATAATTATAGCTTAATTATACGTTTTATACCATTTAAATTAATAATTAGTCATTTTATATTTTTAATATTAGCTAATTTACCTTAATTTCATTTTTTATAATTATTAGCTATTTTATTAATTATTTATCTATTTTTTAAGGGGTATTTAACTAATAGCCATCTTCTCATTTCAATTGTGGCCTAAAATAAACCCAATACCCCAATTTAATCCACCCAATTACCCAGCCCAAACCTAAATTCCTACACGGCCCAACCCCTTATTCAATCTAAGTCGTTGATCAATTTAGATCAACGGCCCAGATTACTTGTTACCATAATTAGAGCCAAATGACCCCCCCCCGCCG
>ML244012.1:11223-35092 GCA_005239495.1 Nicotiana undulata | reverse complement strand
CCCCCCGGTCTCTCATTCTCACTCAGACACTCATCTCTCTACTCTCTCTCTCTCTAGCTCTCTAGTTCTCTCTAGAGACTTCCAGTCTCTCCACCTCTGATGAGGTCCTTCGTCTTCTCCGGCTGCCTCTCCACCGAAGACCATGGAGTCCTCACCTACCTCAGACCTCCCATGGCTCCTTTGCACTGGTGTTGCTGTCTCTAAGGTTTTCAAGAGACCAAGGTCACTCTATCACACCTCTGGCCTGTTTCAGGCCTTCATGGCTCAATCTCCAGTAAGGTTTTCTACTTTTCAGCTTGATCCGGGGGGTTTCTATGCCGACACTCTCTCTCTCTGGGTTCTCTCTTTGAAACCCTAATTTTTAAACTCTCAATTTCTCTAAATATGTGATGAATCTGTACCTATTCGAGTTATTGTGATGTTTTCTTTAAAGATTTTTTGTTTTCCCTAAGCGGTTCTTCATTTTTTAAGCTAGGGTTCCTAAACCCTTTTCGAAATAGTTTTCCTTTCAGATTTTTAACATTATCTCATGATTTTCATCATCTTTACCATTATTGAAACCTTTTCCTTTTGGTTTGATCAGTATATGTGCTTGATTTTCACGAGTAGCTTAAGTTTCTTGTAATTTTACCCTGTTTTTCCTATTAGGGTTTCTGACTCTTTATCTCTTTTGCGTGTATCATGTCTACTCTGCTAATTCATACTAGTATTTGTCTGAAACCCTAATTTTTTGCCTAAGACTTGTATTCTGAGTTCATCTTTACTATTTGTCTGTGTGTTTGATTCTCCTATGCTTCGACTAATTAGAGTATTTCATGATTCCCACCCTAACGATTCCATATTAGAGTCTCTGATTGGTTTCTTTTGTTTATACTTAGTTTATGTGTTTTTCTGGAAGTTTATATTATTTTCCTTTATATATTAGTACTATTTTCTGATTCTTTGAATCCCCGATTTCCTGTGTTGAACTCTTTAACTGATTTCCGACTATTTTTCGATTTTTACAACCACAAATTATTTTCTTATTATGTGTTGACTGCATTATTAATTGATTCTTATCGTTATTTCCTTAATTAGACTCTATGTATCTAGCCCTAATTACCTATTATGTGCTTACAGTGTTTGAACTCTTTCCTTAATTGTTGTACTCCAGCTATGTGAATTCTCTCCTTATTTGTTACTGGTTCTTAGCGTTTGAATTAATTCCCTTAATCTAAGGGATTACTTGCCTTGATTCTCTGATTGACTGATATTGAGTTCTATGATTACTGAACTTTGATCCTTCCCTTATTAATCATGTGCTGATTTTCCTTGCCTTATATGTTACTGGTTCTTACCGTTTGAATTAATTCCCTTAATCTAAGGGATTACTTGCCTTGATTCTCTGATTGACTGATATTGAGTTCTATGATTACTGAACTTTGATCCTTCCCTTATTAATCATGTGCTGATTTTCCTTGCCTTATATGTTACTGGTTCTTACCGTTTGAATTAATTCCCTTAATCTAAGGGATTACTTTCCCTGATTCTGCTTTGATTGATTGCAAGTTCCATAATCACTGGACAATTTCATTCCTGTCTTATTTACCTAGATTTTTTTTACTACTATATATATTACTCTTTTCTACTCTCATCGGGACAGACTTCTACACACACGAAGATTGATCTTTTCTACTCTCTCTTACTCACTCACACATTCTACTACTCTTGTCTTGATTGCTTGATGTTACTAGTCGGCTGAAAGCCAAGACTAGTCATTCTATTTGATTACTCCTTACTCTGTATTTGCTATCTTCAACTAGTATGTTTCCAAGTTACATTTAAAAGTTCCAAAACAATATGTTTCTTTGGGTATTTCAATTCATATTATTCCTAACTTGCTTCTACTTGTGGTTCTGTTGTTCTACTTGCAACTAATTTGGTATACTTTGTTGTTTAGTTCTTAGTACCCCTCCCATTTAGCCTCAGCATGTGTACTCCCTCTTGTATGTTTCAATGTCATCCTACTTATGTCTTTTGTGATCCCTGGTGTACTACAATCGCATTGTATATTACCTAGTCTCCATGTAATCTTGAACACATGCTATACTCCAAACTTTTCCTGAACCTATGTGTAACTATGTGTAACTATGTATTTTGTCCTTTTCCCAGTATGATTCTGTATAATTCTTTTGGTGAATAATTGTGTTTGTGACTAAATTTTGTACCAGTCTGTGATACTCTAGTACTTCTCTAATGCCAACATGTATCCTAATCTATATGTCCCCAATCCATGTTTCCTTGCTTGTATTGTCTATGAACTGGGTGCTGTTGGTGCTATTTTTCCTAAACTACTCACTTACCATTTTGCAAACTGTTTCAAAAATAAACTTTTCTTTAGAAAGGTTCTTTTACTCAACTCTTTTTTCAAATCCTCTCTTGCACTACACTTTGCTCTTAGACTATAAGTTATGCCCCCTCAGTGTGAGCACTGCTTTGGGACCCCTGAGCTCCCTCTGAAACTCTGACACACTGAGGTAGGTACTTCCACACTGCACATATTCAATTCTTGGTTACTAAGTCTGGGTGTGAGCATTGCCTGGGAGCCCTTGAGGTCCTTAGGGAACTTTGACACACCCGAATTATGAAAGGCTGTGAAATACCATGTGGCAATGAGGTTTGGAGGATTTGGGCCTAATTGAAGGCTCCCTATAGAATAACTTCTTATTTTATATTTTTGGTTATGTAATTCATAATCATTGGCCTGTAATAATTTGTAAACAACTCTGGGGATAGATAGTGAAAGAGGAAAAGAGATAACTTGCATGCTATAAAGGGTAGAAACCATGTTTAGGTTTACATTTCCTATTTTTTGCGCAATAGAACTCATATTTAGGGCCAATGTGTGCAAAATCATGCATTAGATACCATGTCCTTAGGTCTCATGCATACTATTTCCAGCATCTTTGACATTACTGTTATATCACCTAGAAATCCTATTCTAGGATACGGATATTAATAATTTGTACTTCATGCAATTCTGTCCCACAATGCCATAACCATGCCTCATAAATACTCAAAAATCCGGTCTCTAGGATAGCACTAAGTAAATTGTCACGCTTGCATGATTAATACTGGACTGTTGTGCATTTAGATAACCTGTTCTTTAGGAATTCTGCATATAAATCATCCTGCCTTACCTGTGCATTAGATATCATGTTATAGGGTCTTAATCGCTCAACTACACTTAGTCTAATTACTGATGCGTATAAAAGGTATAAACAACCTCACTCAGTTCTCTCTAAAACAACGGGTAATACGTGTGTGTTCTCAACAACCAAGAACAACATGTTTAGGTAACAATCTGCTACAATTTCTCTAATAATTCTGACACATTGTCCCCCGCCTAGGCAAGCCTTAGGGGATTAAATTTCTAAAACTGGAAGTCTGTCTCTCTCTTGTGTGTATTGCTTAATGCTAACAGGTTCTTTCAATCAGTAGGCAAATTGATTAGGGATTTCAAGTAATAACAAAACTACATGTCTTTTTATCCTCTGAATTCCACTAGACACCATGTCTTAGGATCTTAATTAACAATACTGCCCTTATACGTGTTTGAGTCGTGATTATATGCATTATTTGCGGAGGTAAATCTGAGCCTCTTATATGCTCCTATGTGTTTCCCACTAACTGCAGTCCTACATGTTCTTTGCTTGTCGCCATAGAATTTTACCCCTTTAAACCTGAGGGTCTGCCTAGTACCTACCCTTTTAGGATAGTAGTCCTAACCTCCTCCGGGACTGATAGGAAGGGATGGGTAATAGCACGCAATAGACCTCGTGACCAACACGCGCTTTAAACACCTTCACGGGGTGGGAAAGGGTAGAATATGGATATGATGATCGATGCGCTAATACCACGTGTAGCCCTTCTTCGAGGAGTGTCATACCGGGTATTGCATTGATGTGATCCATATTGTTATAAACATAGGATATCCCTTGCTTTAAATATTAGATTATAACTCTTTTCAAAACTTAGTTGTTCTATAATCATTTTCAAACACATGCACGCTTTAAATCCCCTCTTACTTGAGCCTTTACTTGTTATTTGTTAAACTGTACAAATTCACAAAAACCATTTGGCTGGGAACCACACTTGTGGATCCTGAGGGGTGACTAACACCTTCTCCTTGGGATAATTTCAAGCCCTTACTTTTTTATCTATGGTTAGCAACGTAGTTGTAAATGAACCCCTAGGTGCCCTAACGCACCGTTAAAATCGTTAGGTGGCGACTCTCCAAAAAGTGCAAACCCCTTTCCCAAAAGGAAAGAGTTGCCTCAACCCAAATGTCCTGAACCTGATCTCCGCGAGGAAAAAATGGGCGCGACAATCAGTAGAGAGATGAGGTCGGATAAGGCATGGAATCAAAGAAAAGCTCCATGAATCAAGGGGGATATCAGTGACAGCGGGCTAGGGTTAGAAGGAGGGTTTAGAGAGAAGAGGGGAGGGAAGGGGATTGAAGGGTGGCGGATTTAAAAAATGGGGGTAAGGTTAGGAGGTTTATGTAATTAAAAAAGGAAATGGTGTCCTGGAACGTTGATCTCCTGAGATCAACGGCCAGGATTAGTTCTAGACTGGGGCGGGTATGGATATTGGGTTATTGGGTTTGGGTATTGGATTAGGGTTAGAATAATTGGGCTGGAATCCCAAAATTAATTTAAAAAGGGCTAAATTTTAAATATCCACTTAATTTAATAAAACTATTTATAAAAAAAATTAATAAATGATGAAAATGATTTAAAATAATTACTTGATATTATAAAAATATAAAAGTCATTTTCGTGTAAAATAAAGTAATTATGCATACATGGGCTATTATTGCAAAGTTATTGCAATTATAACCTAAAGATAAAACTATAATTATGCATAAAATAATTAAAGCTTAATATAAATATAAATGATAAAATTAAGCAATAAAATTATAATAAAATCATTTATGATGCAATTAGTAATTATTTAGATAATAAAATGATGGAATAAATTGATTTAAAATCCCTTAAAATTACAAAAAAAAAAATATGAAAAATACTAATTGATGCTCATGTATTATTTTTGAAAATATATATATGCATTTTGTAAAATAATATAGGAAAAAATTGGGTATCAACACCCCCGATATTGAAGGATCCCGATTCCATGAAGTTTATCTAGAAGCCTTTTCCTCCGAGCGCGGTACTGAAGCCAATCCCAATGAAGTTTCGCATGCCCGATATCCCCAAACATAATGGGACCACATATCCAAACGAGCATGTGACCTCATATACATGCGCAATCAAGGGGAACGACTTGGAAGTCGATGAAATCGAATCGGTGTTACTGAAGAAGTTTGGGGAGACTTTGTCCAAGGGAGCAACGATATGGTATCACAACTTGCCCTCAAATTCCATTGAATCATTCGCTATGCTTGCAGATGCTTTCGTAAAAGCCCATGTTGGGGCCGTCAAAGTCGAGACTAGAAAGTCAGATCTTTTCAAGGTCAAACAGAAGGACAACGAGATGCTCAAGAAGTTCGTGTCAAGATTCCAGATGGAACTGATGGACCTACCTCCGGTTATGGATGATTGGGTCATTCAGGAATTCACTCAGGGGCTTAAACCCCGAAGTTCCTTGGCCTCTCAACAGCTAAAACAAAATTTGGTAGAGTATTCGGCGGTAACCTGGGTCGACATCCACAACAAGTACCAGTCAAAGATCAGGGTCGAGGACGACCAACTTGGGCCCCCTTATGGATCTCTTTACCCCATCAAGGTTGACGATAGATCTAAGAGGGCCATCAACCAAGATCCAAGACCGGTCTAAGATCGGTATCAACCATACAGTGTAGACCAAAGAGGAAACAGATTCGGGCATCATCCAGTGACAAACGAGAAGAAAAGAAATTGAGGTCTTGGCAGTCGAGTCCTAATGAGAAGGAATGGGTTTGATAGGCCGCTCGAGAGTAGGGAAGCACTAAGATTGTTAGAATACAACTTCAACATGGACGCTACCAGCATCGTGTCAGTCATAAGATGCATTAAAGAGACTGAGTGGCCCCGACCTTTGCAGTATGGTCCTACCCATAGCGATCCCAATTTCATGTGCAAATATCACGGCACTCATGGTCACAAGACCAAAAATTGAAGACATTTAAGAGAAGAAGTTGCTCGGTTATTCAACAACGGGCACCTCCGAGAATTCCTGAGTGATCGAGCTAAAAAGCACCTCAGGAACAGGGATGCCAAAATGCCAACAAACAGGTCGAACAAGAGGAACCTCAGCACGTGATCAACATGATCATCGAAGGAGTCGATATTCCCCAAGGACCAATTATTAAACACACTAATGTATCCATCACGAGGGAAACATGCACCCAAGATTATGTTTCAAATGGAGCCATTTAGTTCAGCGACGAAGATGTCGAGGGCATCGTACAACCTCACAATGATGCAACGGTAATATCTGTATTTATCAATAAATCTCGAGTTAAACATGTGTTGATTTATCCAAGTAGCTCGGCCAACATCATCAAATCAAGGGTCGTAAAGCAATTGGGGTTATAGGACCAAATCGTGCAAGAATTCCAGGTATTGAACGAAATTAACATGGCATGTGAAACCACTAAATGGGAGATAACCTTGCCAGTGATACGCTCTATTCGGAAGGACGTGGGTTCACAACATGAGGGAGGTAACCTCGACCTTGCACCAGGCGTTGAAATTCCCCACACTGGGGGGAGTCAAGACGGTCTGCAGAGAACACCCGACCGCAAAGGAGATGTTCACTGTTGACAAGGTAATCCCGGTGCCCGCGGTTTTGAAATCAAGGAACATGAAACCTACTAGGAAAGAAAAAACTAAATAGCAATCACTGATGCCGGCCTCGGCCGAGCTGGAGGAACGAGGAGTAGACGAGGAGGACGATTACGGTGTTCTGAGATTATTCATATCTCTTTATGACACCGACGCCACCAAATCAACAAAGAGTTGGAGCAATTCATATAAATTGAACACCTACTGGATCGAAAGGTATACCTGGGCACATGGTTAAACTAACACATATTGTTTCGCTTGGTCCCATCTTGACATGACAGGGATCCCATTGGAGGTAACCACTCATAAGTTGAGCTTGGACCCAAAGTTCCATCTAATTAAGCAGAAGAGGAGGCCACAATCCAAGCTCAAATATGCATGCATTAAGGATGAGGTATCCAAACTTCTTAAAATAGGATCCATCCGGGAAGTTAAATATCCGTACTGGTTAGCTAACGTAGTGGTAGTACCTAAAAAGGGAATAATCTAAGAATGTGTGTATATTACAAAGGCCTAAACAAATCATTCCCTAAGGATTCTTTCCTTTTTCCTAACATCAATCGAATGATCGACATGATGGTCGGGCACGAGATACTCTGATTTCTCAACGCCCACTCCGGGTACAACCAAATTTGGATGGACCCGGACGATAAAGAAAAGACTTCTTTCATCACTAAATTCGACACCTAGTGTTATAACGTAATGCCGTTTGGATTAAAGAACGTCGGTGCCACCTACCAATGCCTAGTAAATCGGATGTTCGAAGAACAAATAAGGAAATCAATGAAAGTTTATATTGACGATATGTTGGTCAAGTCCCTGAGAGCAGAGGACCACTTAAAACATTTGTAGGAGACCTTCGACATACTAAAGAAATACAACATAAAGCTAAACCCATAGAAGTACGCATCCAGGGTCGGATCGAGCTAATTCCTTGGGTTTCATGGTATCCAATCGAGGGATTAAGATCAACCCCGACAAAATAAAATCCATAGAGGACATCACCATGGTGGACAATGTCAAGGGCGTCCAAAGACAGACCGGCATATAGCCTCCTTGGGCCTGTTCATCTCGAGGTTCTCATACAAAAGCCATCGATTATTCTCACTATTAAGAAGAAGAATAACTTTTCCTGGACTTCGGAATGCCAACAAGCTTTGGATCTTGGAAGAACTCCAATGGTACCTATCGAGTCCCCCCTACTGCACTTTCCGAAGGCAGATGAACAAATGTACCTCTACTTGGCGATTTGCGAGGTAGCGGTAAGTGGTGTCTTAGCCCGGGAGGAAAAAGGTATGTCAGTGCCATCCTTTATGTGTCGTAACCTCTTAAATGATGAGGAATATTATGCATAAGCCCAGGCCGACGGGGAAAATGGGCCGTGGAAATTAGCGGGTACAATATCGACTACTGACCCGCCATAAAATCTCAGATTTTGGCATACTTATGGCCGACTTTACGCCGGCCTTAATACTAAAAGTCAAAAGGGAATTGTTGCTAACCTCGGGGACTACTTCGGGATCCTGGACCCTATTCACGGACGATGCCTCCAATGCAAAAGGGTTCGGGCTCGGTATCGTATTAAAACCACCTACGAGAAATATAATTAAGCAGACTATTAGAACTGTGAAATTGAATAACAATGAGGTCGAGTATGAGGCCATGATTGCAGGTCTAGAATTGGCTAAGAGCCTTAGGGCTGATGTGATCGTATCAAAGTGCAACTCCCTTATCGTGGTAAATAAAGTTAACAGAATGTTCGAAGTAAAAGAACAACGGATGCGGAGGTACTTGGACAAATTACAGGTAACCCTACACTAATTCAGGGAATGGACCTTGTAGAATGTAACCCGATATCAAAACAGTAAGGTCGATGCACTGGCCAACTTGGGGTCGTCGGTCGATTCCGATGAATTCAGCTCGGGAGCAGTAGTGCAACTAATGAATTCGGTGATAGAAAAAGGCCACGCCGAAGTGAACTCAATGAGTTTAACTTGGGATTGGAGAAACAAGTATACAGACTACTTGAAGACAGGAAAATTGCCTTCGGATCCCAAAGAATCGAGAACCCTGCGCACCAAAGTCGCCAGATTTAGCTTGGTGGAAAGGGAATTGTTCAAGAGGTCTTTCTTTTTCCCACTAGTGAGATGCTTGGGATCGGGGGAGACCGAATATGTCATGCGATAAGTCCACGAGGGCACTTCTGGGAACCATTTAGGGGCAGAATCCTTGGTTCAAAATCTAATCAAAGTCGGCTACTACTGGACCAAAATGGATAAGGATGAGAAAGACTTCGTATGAAAGTGTGACGAGTGCCAAAGACCTCGATGATCCATCAACCGGGAGAAATGCTCCACTCGGTCCTGTCTCCATGGCCATTTATGAAGTGAGGAATGGACATCGCCGGTCCCCTGCCATGGGCACCCGGTAAAGCCTAATTCTTACTATTCATGATCGATTATTTTTTCGAATGGGTCGAGGCTCAAGTGGTCAAAAATATCCGAGATAAAGAATTCATTGACTTCATTTAGGATCACATAATATGTCGATTTGGGATACCGTCCGTGATTGTTTGCGACAACGGAAAACAATTCATCGGTAGCAAGGTGAGAAAGTTTTTCGAAGATCATAAGATCAAGAAAATACTATCAACACCTTATCACCCTAGTGGGAACGGGCATGCGGAATCAACGAACAAGACTATACTCCAAAACCTGGAAAAAATGTTGACTGATTTGAAAGGAAAATGGAAGAAGATCTTGCCTGAAGTCCTGTGTGCATGCCATACGACTTCGAAATCAAGCACCAGCCACACTGTTTTCTCTGGTGTACGGAGTTGAAGCCCTAATACTAGTCGAGGTGGGGGAACCAAGCCTTAGATTTCAATATTCTACCGAAGAGTCAAACAGTGAGGCCATGATCACAAGCTTGGAACTGTTGGACGAAAGGCGAGAGGTCGCCATGGTCCGATTGGCCGCCCAGAAGCAACGTGTAGAAAGATAGTACAACCGAAGAGCCAACCTCCGACATTTTCAAGTCGGGGATTTGGTATTGAGAAGGGTAACACTACACGCCAGGAACCCGCCCGAATTAGGAAGGATCGTATCGAGTTGTCGGAATAACCGGCAAAGGCTCATGTAAACTCAAAGCGGGAAATGGTGTAATATTACCAAACAACTAGAACGTGACACACTTAACGCGGTACTACTGCAAAGGTACGAAAATTTCTTTTTAATTGTGTTATAAATCGGACTAATGTATGCAGGTACTCGGCCAAGGACGGATGTGGCCATTAGGTCTGAAAGCACGTGTTGCACTTTTTTCCCTTGAATCGGCTTTGTCCCGATGTGAGTTTTTCGGCAAGGTTTTTAACAAGACAACAATAAAACGTGATACCTTAGATTTGAAGATCGATCTTAAACGAAAATCGATGATCGTTTGCATCATATCAACACTATCTGAGCCCTCACGAGTTCGACCTCAAATACTGGGGGCCATTACCCCCGGATTAAGATCTTTAGTGAGGGAAAAGAAAATTTTATGTGCTAAAAAGCTAAGATTTAGCATTCATTGTAAGGGTCAAATGGTCATATGAACTGTGCCCACATAGTCCACTCTAGCAACGACACAAGTTTTATGCGCCTTCGATCATGTACATTGCATATTAAGCAATGAAAGAAATTTCTACTTCCCTTACACTTTGCTACTGTGTATTTGATTCTTCGATCCTGGATCCTAAAAGCCCACGGGCTACCCCTACTCGGGGACTATCGCCCGATGAAAATTCAGATGATTTGAAGGTCTGAAGGAAAATATGAAGATTTGAAGGTCTGAAGGAAAATATATAGGTATGAAGAAATGGGTTGAAGATCCAAACAACTAAGGGTAGTTATTTAAGCGGCCATGTGGGCAGTTATTTAAGTTAATTCTTTATTTCTTTGTTAAAAAAAATTATAGATATACCCTCACCGATTATGTTTAATTTAAGCGGCCATGTGGGCGGTTATTAAAGTTAATACTTTATTTATTTTTTATAAAAAAATCATATTCTTAAATAAGTTAGATCCATCTTCAGATGGAGCTAAAAAGTCTATTAATTAGGGAAAAGAATCTATCCAAAAATAACAATTAGGTCAGGCACTTTATCCCTACACATGACTCACCGTTCATTTTAAAAGTGAGAAAGGTCCAAAAGTTGGATGCCTCCAATAGTGCTATTCTTGGGTTGACGAGAAGTTGTAAAGTGTCAGCTCCAGCAAAACACTTAAAAAATAATGTATACTGTATTTAGTTGAACCTACAAAGTGCAAGCTAGGTGTGACCAGGTTCAACGAACCTGTAAAAAGAATCTGTCTTGAAATAATAGCCCTCCAATATTCTATTTAATTTACACGTTGAGAATTTTATAAAGACGCTCTGTTTAATGAGATGAACAAATTCAAACACAAAGGTCTTACCTTGTCTTTGTTTATATATATAATTACTCCAATGGATGTAACGATTCAATTGGTTATTTTGAGTTATGTAGGTTTATTTAGTGATTTGTAATTTGCGGATATGAATGGTTTGGATTTGGAAGGATTCACGAGCATTGTTTGTGCCATCCTTTTATCATCAAACTCTCACCTTTGCCAATAACAACTATGCTCTAGCTCAGGTATTTTCTCCCATCATTTTAATTTGCTTGATTTTCTTTTTTCTTCTAGACCTAGCTTTTCCTGATCTCTAATTTTCAATTCTGCAAACTCTGCATAAACATGATTAGAATATTGTTTATATTCTAACCATGATTAATCATGTTCCTGCATATTAATTTAACTTTATTACTAGTATATAATTCAATTTTGAATTATCCATGTATATTAATTAGTGAAACTCAACATCAGAAATATCAATATAGAGATTAGGCAGATAACAGGGGCATACTTGATAATCTGTTGATTTGCTAATTACTACTATTTCAATAGGTACTGTTAGTTTAACGTCTATTGTCAACTTGTGGTTTGCTTTAGTTTCAATTCAACTTTTTCCTTTGTTTAATATTAACTCATACTCACATGTTATTGTATTTATTTACAATTTTATATCAAATTACACTAAATTGAAAAATATTGATTTGAGTCAGTCTTTTAGTTAGCTGGGAATTTTAATGTGTGCCTTTATCCTAATTTCTTAAGTGGAAAGAATAATATCAATATTTACCAAAAAACATTCTTTTCCTTACGCAGGAAGCTGAGCATCTTTACTCTTTGGCTATATACTATATGAGACTTCAAGCTATGAAGAGTATTTACGTACAATACATTTTCAACATTGAGTTTATGCAACAAACTCATCTGAATACCAGAAAACTTGTAAATAAAACAAAAGAAAGCTGAAGTTTATGCTAGTTAGACTTTGAATAACCAAACAATGGATTGGCTAAAAGAACTTGGAGGAGTTATTAGGTATCGGTCACGTATCCGATCAAATAATTGAGGTACGCAAAAGTTAGTAAGACGGTTAAAAAGGAAAAGAAAAAAAGAAAGTTAAAAAGCATCGACTTCATGAGTTCCCCCTGTAAACTTCACTGTTATTATTTTATCTCAGATATTTATCCCTTCTTTCTTCATCGAATAAAACGATATTCACGTTTTTTACAAGATAACAGTTAATGAAAATTCCCTGCACCTCGTAATTAACTCATTGTTGATTTGCTTTTATTTTCCCCGTTACTCGTAATTAAGCTAGGTTCTGTTTTTCCTTTTCTTTTTTAAAAAAATTATTTTAAATCACTTCCATTGAGGCGTCAAACTTTCTTATGTTGTTTTAACTTGTACTTTCTTTAACGACACACAACATTAAGGGGGGGAAATGTATTTTCCTTCTTAACTTCCCATAAAACCGTTAATGCATTCAAAAACATGGTATAGAAAGAGATCATCTAATTTGTATACTCTTTCTCCCAATTTATATGATGTTGTTCAAATTTTTGAGAGCCAACTGTATTTTTCTTTGATCAGTTTTAATATGTTTTTAATTACTTTAAATTAGTAATTACTGTTGCTTATACTATTCTCTCAGTCCTAATTTATGTGACGGTGTTCGATGAGGCACATAATTTAAGAAAGAAGAAGGAATTTTAAAATTGTTGGTCTAAAAGAAGACATAAAAGTTTGTGCGGATGGAAATCATCTATTTAGTGTTAAAGTGCTAAATTGAAAGCTAGCTAAATTGTTTCTAAATAAAGAAGTATTATATTTCATTTGGGACTGACCAAAAAAAAATATGACACATATAATTGAGATAGAGGGAGTACTTTTATAGAGTTTCTAAATATGTAAGTTTTATCTTTCTGATATGTAAGTTTTATCTTAAATATTCTATGTTCGAATTCACTATCAAAATTAAGAAATTTGACTCGCAAAATTCGAACTGCATCACATAAATTAGGACAGAGAGAGTATATCTTTGTTATTGCAATATTCTGATTTGATTTGTATTCTTATTTGGAAAAGATATGCAACACAGCAAACATATACATTGTATTTACTATTCGTAACTACACCTTCAGAAAATTATTGTCGCACCCCTTTTCTAATCCCCCCCCCCCCCCCAAAAACAAATTCAATTTTTGTTTTTTAGTTTTTGTTAANCCCCCCCCAAAAAAATGAATCTATATATGTGTTATGGATTGTGGTTAAAGAGTTTTTTCAGTTAAAGTGAATATTTTAAAATAGGGATTATTTTGTTATTCAGAGTCGCCACTTGGAAATGGTTTTTGGTGTTCCAAGTCACCTTTTATTTGATTTTCTAGTCAAAGGAAGGTTTGACTCTTTTATTATTGGTCTGCGAAAACAAAGTCCGGATAATGAATTTTGTTGACCAGGGAGAAGGTGTAAGGCATTCCCGAATCCCGTGGTTCTAGCACGATCGCTTTATTGACCTAAACTTGGCTTGACTTAATTTTGAACAAAACTGTAATTTATATGATTTTTATATTTTACCTATATGCTTCTATTTCTTGATTATTAGAAAAAAAAATTAATTTGGATAATATTACACTGTCATAACTACGCTACGCAAGCGAATGTGTGATCTGAAAATAAAATTAATTAACTTATCATAATTGCGTCTCACAAGCGAATCTGGAAGCATGACAATCAATTATTTGTGGTACTTTTGAGAAATTACTACATTTGAAAATATTAATTCTTGAAAATTATTAAAAGTCAACTATCGCGTTACACAAGCGAATCCGCAATTTTAGCAAAGGATCAATTAAATTAAAAATTAACTAAAACGAATGGGTATGACATGAGGTTATTGAACTAATTTATTGAATATTAAACATCACGCTAAGCAAGTGATTCCGTGAAGTTAAAGCACGCCTACTTATTGTCTACCGTTTAAATTAATTATAACAGAGACTAAGTTATCTCATTAAAGAAAAATCTGATTTTTATCGAGGTTAGTTGACTAAGATATATATATATATATATATATATATATATATATAAAGTTGTGTCAACGTATCAATTTTAAAAAAATGGGTAGCTTTAGAGATTTCGCTATTATAAGGCATTGAGTTAGTTTAATGATTCATTAAAGAATGGGAAGCTAATGGACTAGAATACTAGTAGACTAACTACAAAATCCTAGAAGGATAATGATATTTATATCCAATGGCAGCAACATATTTTCATTTAAATCGGTAATGTATCACCAACAATATCTTCCTACAATCACGCATATCGGTATAAGCTTTTAATTCTCACACAACCGTTTCTTAATTTCTCGCAAGAATGACTTCCACAGGAAATAATTTTTGGTATAATATATATTCAATTAGCACATTAATTATATGAATGGTATAATACTCGGACGATTCCATTATATATTTATAGAATAATTTTTCTATATTTCATACTCAATTATATAAGTGATATAATAATGGTTAATGTATATGCGTTCTATGTATATTTGGGTCTTCTATTTAGAATAATTTTGGTACATTTACATAATAATTATGGTATATTGAATGTTAAAATATATAAATGGCATAACATGGTAATTTTTATCAAATATACATCACATATACATCACATATACTATAAAGTATACGATACATCTTATTCTTTTTCTTTATTCTTTTTTATTTCCTTTGCTCCTTGTTATTCCAAAGTGAGAAGAAATAAAAACAGATAAGAAGGTAATGTGTAAATAATGGTATTTTTCTAACGTTGTTTCGTTTACAGATCTGAAGGGCATAGGTAAATAATGGCGGGCTATGGTAGTTAGGTTGAAAAGGGTGAAGGTGGAATATGAGAGAGAGAGAGAGAGAGAGAGAGAGAGGGAGGGAGGGAGGGAGAATAAATATGAGGTAGGGGATTCAAGAAATTTGACGGGTGAGAGGATAATAGGTTAATAAGGAATAAAATCTATTGATTAGTGGGTCAAATATTCTTTTTAACTAATCCCTAATTTTGTGGCCCTGTTAATGTTTTAATCAATCTCATAATATTTCAATACGGCTAAAAATGTAAAAGAATTTGCTATTTTTGGAATAAACAGAAAATAGTTTTATTTATGAGAATACTTTTTAAGAAAGGACCAACCGTGTAAAAAACTTTATATAGCTAATTGGGTCAAATGAATCCATTTCATTGGCCCATTTTTAATAATAATTCAGCTAGCCCACATCTTTTAGTAAGGGCATTTTTGTTGTGTAAAGGTAAATGGGCCAGCTTTTATTTGATTCAATGAGGCCCAAACTAGATATAATCCTATCTCTTTACTCAGTTTGCATTCATGAACACTAACTACATAGTCACAATTGTATAAACGCCCACTTTACAAAAATAGCAAAAACAATGATGGGCTTAAGGCTTTATAGTCTTATGTTTTGATGATCTAACAAACTTTCAGTCTAGAACCAGATAAAGGACCTGATGCATGCCTGGTACAATTATTCAGCAATGGACTTAAGATAATCTGGGCAGTGTGACTTTGGATTCACAAGAACCAGTTTAGGGACCTGATCCCTTGGTGTTTCCCTGACAGAAGTACAAAGTCAACTCTACAGCTGAAAAGAAATTGCAGAAAGTGACTGCCTGCAACTGTGCACGCTTACAATGCAGAAACAATGTAGCAGTCACTTTTCATTGGGAAGAGGCTTGTACCAACCAAGAATAGACATCATTCTTGGGATGTCATTGAAGTATAATAACATGGTGTAAGGCAACAACATACTCACTTGAGCATTTAGTGATATTCTCTCAAGCATTGAAGATCTGATCCAGCATTGAAGTCACAAGTGTGTCAAGAACAAGAAGACAACTCCACTACGGACCAATTCTATTATGAGTATATGTGTGTCCTTAGTTGAGTTGTAATCTTGTGTTTGTTCTTCACTGTACTCCTATCTTTCTTTCTTAGAAGCTTTGTTTTAAGAAACCCAAAATCATAAACCCTCTGAGTTTGTGTTGTGACTAGAGTTAGTCATAGGTTGAAGTCTATGTAACTAGTGAGTGACAAAGTGGCTTGTAGTAAGTGTATTACAAGTTAGTGAGGTTGAAGTCTTTGTAATAGAGTCATTACAAAGTGGCTTGTAATAGTGTAGTTACAAGTTAGTGAAGTTGAAATCCTATCAGTGTAGGTCGTGATTTTTGTCCCCTTGAGTTGGGATTTTTCCACGTAAAAAATCATGTGTCTTATTTACATATTGTTCAGTAGTTAGCACTGAGGGAACGGATATAGGAACAGGTCTCTATACAGTTGGTGGACTCGTATAAACTATCAATTGGTATTAGAGCAGGTTCTTTCTAAAAGGTTAACACCTAGAAAGGATCTCAATGGCTGCTTCACCTAAATTTGAGGAAGGATAATCAACCTACAGGCCTCCTAGATTCAATGGTCAGTACTACGGCTGGTGGAAGACTCGTATGCATGATTTTATAATGGCAGAAGACTCCGAGCTGTGAGACGTCATTTATGATGGTCCACAAGTTCCTATAAATAAGGTTGGAGAACCTGGAGTGATGGTGCCGAAAATCAGAAAAGAATACAGCAATATTGACAGAAAAGTTGTTGAGAAGAACTTTCGTGCCAAGAAGATCTTTGTATGTGGTATAGGACCTGATGAGTATAATAGAATCTCAGTCTGTTAATCAGCCAAGGAGATAAGGGAAGCATTGCAGACGGCACATGAAGGAACTACTCAGGTTAAACGGTCCAAGATTGACATGCTCACCACCGAGTATGAGCTTTTCAAGATGAAAGATGATGAGTCTATACAAGATATGCACACATATTCACATATATCATAAATGAGCTTCATTCACTTGGAGAAATTATTCCTAGAAACAATCTTGTGAGGAAGCTTCTCAGTGTTTTACCTAGCTCTTGGGAGAGTAAGGTGAACGACATCACTGAAGCCAAAGATCTACAAACTCTAACCATGGATGAGCTGATTGGAAATCTGAAGACATACGAGATGAAGAGAAAGAAAGACAGTGAAAGAAGAGAGCCAAAGAAGGAGAAGAACCTGGTGCTCAAGGTTGAAAACAATGACTCAAGTGAAGAAGATAGTGATATGGCCTATCTCACTAAAAGATTTGAAAAGATGGTTCAAAGAAATGGTGGTATACCAAAGAGAGGCTGTTCAAGTAAACCAAGGATATGATCTCTGCCACAAGTGTGGAAAGCCAGCGCACTTTATCAAAGACTTCCCACTTTTGAAGAAGGAGCACTACAAACACAACTCTGACAAAGCAACAAAAAGGAACCTGGTTCCTGACAAACGATTTAGCCGAAAAAATGCAGTTGACAATGTTGTGAAGCAAGATCTTGCTTCATGGGGAGACTCCTCCAGTGAATCAGAAGAGGAACTAGATGCAGGAAACAGTTCCATGATGGTAGTGGAAAATGAATCAAAGGAATATGATTCATTGTTTGCATTGATGGCTCAGTCCGATGATGATGAAGAGGATGACAATGATGAGGTAAATTTCAGGGATGTTCAGAGAAATATGAAGTCCTACTCTTCTAAGAATTTGATGTCATTAGAGAATGTTCTAATCAATGCATTTTATAGTCTTGTTAATGATAAGGATGCTTTGACCATAGAGTTAGGAGATGCTGAACAATCTAGAGATGATATGTGGTCTGTGTGGTTGATTTAAAGGAGACCATAGATAATCTTGAAAAATAAAAAGAGGTGCTAACTGCAAAGATTAATAGTGTATAAAATGAGAGAGATGATCTGACGGTAGTGGCTGTTGACTTGAAGGAAACCATAGAGAACCTTAGCAAAGAAAAGAATACTCAAACAGAGAAAATTGCAGCTACTGAGCAAGAAAGGAATGATTTTTTGGTGGTAATCACATACCTAGAGGAAACAATTAAGGGACTCAAATCAGAACATAGTCTTTTAAGTACTAAGAAAGGGAAGGAAGTAGCTAGTGAGACACACATCAAGCTTGAAAAGGAATTGAATGATGTGAAAACTAGTCTATGTGGTAAACTCGAGAAAAATAGACAACTTCAAGCTGAATTGGAGAAAGTAAAAATTGATTTTGAGAAATCTCTTAAGTGGACGTGGCCCTCAGATGATGTCACTGCCATGTACTTCAACAATAGTGGAAACATGCACGAAATCAGATTCCAAAAGGAGAAAATTCCTTACAAACCTCAGAGCAAGTACGTCACTGTTCCTGATAACTGGCTTTGTACCCACTGTGGAACAATGGGCACTTCAAAGAAAATTGTCAGGCCAGGGTTCAATATGTTCAGAAAAATAAAGTATTTGCTGAAAAAGTGACTACTAAAAGGGGACTAGGTGCCACTCGCAAAAATCGTATCTTGCCTGCATGGACTAGAAAAGCTCTTATCCACCCTTTTCCTCACTACAAGGGACCCAAACTAGTTTGGGTTCCTAAATCTGACCCATAATTTATACGTGCAGGGAATAGTTAGAGGAAGCGGACTACAATGGATCATGGACAGTGGATGCTCAAAGAACATGACTGGGCACACCATGGATTTTCTCTCACTGAAAGCCCTGCAAGGAGGGAATGTATCCTTTGGTAATGGAAAAAAGGGGTACATTCTCGGTGTTGAAAAGGTTGGAAAGTCAATTTCACACTCAATTGAGAACGTGTACTATGTGGATGGCCTGAAATACAGTCTCTTGAGTGTTTCTCAAATCTGTGACAAAGGGAACAAAGTAAAGTTCTTGTCTAAAGTGTGCACAGTTACTAATATGGTAACTGGTGAAGTGGTCTTAGTAGCCAAAAGATATAAGAACATCTATGTTGCTGATTTTGGATCTCTACAAGCTGGTGATATGAGTTGCCTGAAGGCAGTCGATGATGATGCAGAACTATGGCATAGAAGATTGGGGCATGCAAGCTTTTCACTTCTAAATAAACTGATACAGAAGGACCTGGTTCGTGGTCTGCCAAATTCAAAGTTCAAGGATCACAGAGTGTGTGATACTTGTGCTAAAGGAAACTACGTGAAATCATCCTTTAAGCCAAAGAAGGATGTTAGCACATCAAAACCACTCGAACTCCTTCATATGGATCTGTGTGGTCCTATGAGAGTACCAAGCAGAGGTGGAAAGAGATATATTTTTGTGATTGTAGACGACTATTCAAGATTCACTTGGACATTTCTTATAACAAAAGATGAGACATTCGAGGTATTTGTGGTCTTTGTCAAGAAAATCCAAGTGAAGGTGGAACTGAAGGTAGTGACCACGGGACAGAATTCGACAATGCCAAGCATGATGAGTTTTGCAATTAAAATGAAATTCGATAATGCCAAGCTTGATCAAAGAACGGAACTCTAGAAGACATGGCACGGACAATGCTCATTGACTATGGAATTGCCAAAAATTTCTGGGCAGAGGCAATAAACACAGCATGCTACTTGGTGAACATGTGCATGATCAGGTCCCTCCTGGAAAAAAACCCGTATGAGCTACTCAATGTAAGGAAGCCAAAGATAACTCATCTGAGAACCTTTGGATGCAAATGTTATGTCCTCAACAACGGGAAGGACCAGCTTGGGAAGTTTGATGCAAAAAGTGATGAACGAATCTTTCTAAGATAATCCTCTCAAAGCAAAGCCTACAAAGTCTATAACAAAAGGACACAATGTGTGGAAGGAAGTGTTGATGTGATATTTAACGAGACACCTTCTTCTAACAAGGAAGAAAACAGGGACGATCAAGACAATGAACCACTATTGATTCATGGGGAAATCACTGATGTTTCAAATGGCAAAGCTGACATCATGAGTCAGATGAAGGAGGCAAGTGAAGACAATGTAACACCCTCCCCCCCTTATCAAGAGGAACCTGATACCCCAATCAGTACCACTGAAGCTGAAGAAAGAGTTGCAGATGCAGAGCAAGGCACTCCACAAGTAGCTGAACGAGAAGTGCAGGGAAACCCATCTGATTTACCCAGTTCCTCCACCAATCAAACTCCAGTCCCAAATTGGAAACACAAAATCTCCCATCCACTTGATAATATAATCACCCCCTTGATTCTGGAGTCCAGACAAGATCAAAAACCAGAAATTCCCTAGGCTTCTCAACCTTTCTATCCTAAATAAAACCCAAAAATATCAAGGACGCCTTGAAGGATGCAGACTGTATTATGGCTATGAAAGCGAGTTGCATCAATTTGAAAGAAACAAGGTATGGCACCTGACCTAGACCCTCAGACAGAACCATCATAGGGACCAGGTGGGTATTCAGGAATAAGCTGGATGTAAGGCTGTAAATTAGGTCGGGCCCGGGCCTAAACGGGCCAAGTAGGCCGGTCCCGGGCCCAACCGACCCCGGGCTTCACGGGCCTATATGTTGTAACCGCCCCGGGACGGGCCAGACCCATATGGTCCCGGGCTAAGTGGGCCGGGCTATTTTTTTAATTTTTTTTTATCTAAGGAAATTTCTTGTAAATTATATTTTATAATTGTGGCTTAAATCTTGTAATTAAAATTTAAACACAAAAATATTGTAAAGAGATATTCAAGGGCATGCGTTATAATTTTTATTATTATGACATTAACAAAAAATGGCAATATCTTTCTTAGTCTTCCTCCCCCCAATGGAATGAGCACAACAAGGTGCTAACACCACCATTAAAACGGGAAAAAAACTAATCACGATGTGCCAAAATACAAGTTACATATTAGTTTACATTGTATCTCTTACAAATTTCATAAATCTTTCAAGGTTCGGAGGAATTTCCGTTGGTGGTGGTGGAAAAGAAGCTTGTTCATCACCGCTTCCGGGCGAAGTAGCATCATCCGCAAGTTCATCTAGCATTTCTTCGTAAGCTTCGTCTACCTCTGGTTGTTATTCAGCAAGTCCAAAATTTCTTCGTTCCGAACGGATCCAATCTTTGAAGAGTACTGATTTTTCCAAGCTCTCCCTCATAGACGCTCTATGATCACCGATTTGAAGTCTCGCTTGACTAAAAGCGCTCTCCGATGCCACTATTGAAGCTTGAATAGTTAAAATGTCTCGAGCCATCCTTGAAAGAACCGGAAAGTGTTTTTCTTTGTCCTTCCACCATTCTAAAATATTAAAGGAGCCGTCGGGATTCACTTCTTCAAGTTCCTGCGACAAATAAACTTCAAGCTCATTTAGTTGTGAACAATCACTAGTACTAGAACCTTGAGAACCCTTGAACCCCTCCCAAGAACTAAGTGCTCTTACTCCCGCAGTTCTTTTAGATGATTGCGAACTAGAAGAAGTAGGAGTTGGAACATTTAGTCTAGCTTGATCTAAGGCAAGTTGATAAGCACTATAAATAGTTTGAGCATTTATTTTAATTGAGGCTATTGTGTCCGGAAGTGTAGAAAATTCCTCATCTTCAAGTGCTAAACCATTATAAACAGTTTCATACCAAAATTGAAGACCTCCTTATTTCATAGTAGGATTTAACAAGGCAGCAACACCATAAATAGGGGGAATAGAGAACTAATATTTCTTAAATTTTTGTCTCATAGAATCAATAGCAAGTTCATAAATTACCCCACCCTCTGAAAATTGATTAAACAAGGTAGTAAGTTATGCAAGACAAACTAAACACTTAGAAATAGTAGGATAATATTGACCAGATAATTCATTTGTAGCAATATGAAATTTTTCTAAAAATTCTACAAGCATTTTAACATTAGCTCAATCCTGATTTGTAAGGTGTTCATCATCATCAGCTACACGAGCATTAAACGTTGAGTTTATTGGGTTTCTATATTCATATGCAACAATTAAACGTTCATACATGTAATTCCATCTAGTTGGACAAGGTTTAGGAACCTTTCTTTCTCTTAGGCCAAATTCATCGCATCTTTTAAAATATTCTCTAAGTCTACTTCAAAGGTTTGAATAAAAAAACCAGTTAAGAGCCATTTTAACCTTTTCAGTTTCAACATTTAAATTTTCATTCCATCACCGACGATTAAATGGTAAATATGATAAATACATCTAACATGGAAAATATTACTAAATGCAGGATTTAGTGTAGTGGTAAGCAAGGCTATAGCATTAGTGTTACTAGAAGCATTATCCATTGAAACTGACATTATTTTATCTCTAATGCAAAAATATCTACAAATATCCGTAACCGTGTTAGCAATAAACTTCCATGTGTGACGTGAATTAATTATTCTATAAGCAATAATGTGTTTTTGCATTATCCAATCCTCATCAATCCAATGACTGGTAATAGTAAGATAATCACAGTCATTACCACTTCTACCAATATCAGTAGTAATAACAACACGACAATTTATATGAATAAATAAATAGCGCAAATATTTTTCATATTCATGTTTATATTTATAAATCACTCTTTACGGTTGTGCGAGGCCATCCTTTATAAGTAGGATTAAAAACTCTTCTAATATAATGTACAAAGTGAGGGTTAGAAGGAAAACTATAGGGTAAGCACATAACAATAACCATTTTTGGCAATTCTTCACGATCTTTTCTTGGATCGTAATATAAAATTCCACCGGTAACAGTGTTAATTACCGATTGAAATTTATTGGACCCGGTACTAGGGTCAACCTGACTAGGTACACTTGTCCCCTCGGCCGCAGCTTTCATTTGAAGAAATTTGGCTATATCTCTAGGGTGTTTCTTTACGTGTCTAGTCAAACTTCTCGTACCCCCTCCCCCCGGGGGGGGAGGGGGGGAGGGGGGTCTCCAACAAATTTAAAAGCAACTCTACTCCACAAGTTTTACACTTAGCCTTATTTTTTTTCTCTTAGTTGAATAAAAAATGGCCAAACAAGAGATGTTTCGCTCCGTTTAGAAGGTTGTCTAGAAAAAGTAGGGGTAGTAACAGGAGGGTCAGGCGGGTTAACTTCAACAACAGGGCTAGTGGGTATCGTCATCCGGTTGCGTTTCATCAAAATCTATATTTTCATCATCATTTTCATCAATAGTTGGATTACCATAAAGAGCACTCATATATACATGGTTTAATTGTTCACCTGGTGCAATATCATGGTAAAATTGACTAATCGGTAAATTGTAATAAAGTGTTATCGCTAGCAAAAATAGCTGGTGTAGGACGGGTAACAGGTTTGGGTCGGGGAGCCGGGGGAAGTGGAGGAGTAATAGCTTGGGCCACTAGATTCACCAATCTTGGATTTTCCCTTACTTTTACCAAATATATTTTTCAAAGAATAGGCCATATTAATTATAATTATACAAATTAAAACAAACAAAAACTATAATATTAAAACTTAAGAGTTGAAACGAGTTTACTGAATTGACGAACAACTTGTTGAAAATAATATATCATTGAAGACTTGAATACTTCAATTCACCAACTTGACAATTTTTCACAAATTGCAACAATAAAGTAAGCAATTATAGAAGAAATTTAGAGAGAGATTGATGATTTTGTGAGAAAAATGAAAGAATGGGGGGGTATTTATAGTTGAGAATAGGAAAAGAGTGTAATTATAAAACGTTTGGGTTAAAACAAAGTTGGGGGGGGGGGGGGGGGGAAAAGAGGTTTTTTTAAAACGGC
>ML244012.1:0-11012 GCA_005239495.1 Nicotiana undulata | reverse complement strand
GGGGGGGTAAAATGGCTATTTTCAAAGTGCCAATGGCTATTTTTGCAGGGCAACGGCTATAATTTAAACATTCCAACCGGTGAAATTTTTTTCAGAACAAATATTTTTTTTTAAATAATTTAGCCGTTGGGCCCGTTTATGCCCGGTTGAGCCGACCCACTTAGGAAGCTAGTCCCAGGCCCAAACGATCCCGGGCTCAAGTGAGGACCGGCCCACATTGGCTCATAGACCCAACTGGTCCCGGGCTTAAACAGGTCAGCCCATTTAGGCCCACACCCATATGGACTCGCAGGCCTGGGATGGGCCCGACCCGCTTTACAGCCTTAGCTGGATGAACATGGAAATACTACAAGGAACAAAGCAAGGCTTGTTGTCCAAGGATACAATCAGGAGGAAGGGATTGATTATGATGAAACTTTTGCTCCAGTTGCTCGGATGGAAGCCATTAGGATCCCCATTGTCTTTGCATCACATATGGAATTCACCTTATTCCAAATGGATGTGAAGAGTTCCTTTTTGAATGGTTTTCTTAAGGAAGAGGTCTATGTCAAGAAACCTCCAGGCTTTGAATGTCACGAACATCCTGAGTATGTATTCAAATTGGATAAGGCACTCTACGGATTGAAGCAGGCCCCTCGAACCTGGTATGAAAGGCTATCCAAGTTTTTCTTGGAAAATTGTTTCACTAGAGGAAAAATTGACAATACATTATTTTTGAAGAAATGGGGAAGGAACCTGCTCATCGTTCAGGTTTATGTGGATGACATCATATTTGGGGCTACAACAGATTCACTATGTGAAGAATTTGCCAAACTCATGGGAAGTGAGTTTGAAATGAGTATGATGGGGGAATTGTGGTCTCCAAGTAAAGCAGTCCACAAAGGGAACGTGCATCAGTCAACATAAATACATCAAAGAACTCCTGAAGAGGTTTGATATGGAAACATCAAAGGTGATCGATACCCCTATTGATACTGTTACTAAGCTGGACATCGATGATTCTGGATCACCTGTAAATCAAACAATGTATCGTCCTATCTGGGAATCATTGGATCACTACTCTACCTTACTGCCAGCAGACCAAACATTGTATTCAGTGTGGGATTATGTGCAAGGTTTAAATCAAATCCTAAGGAATCCCATCTGAAGGCTGCTAAGAGAATTCTGAGATATCTTAAGGGCACACAGGACCTGGTTTTGTATTATCCTTCAGGTGACAATTTCAACCCTATTGGTTATGCTGACGTTGATTATGCAGGTTATCTGGTGGACAGGAAAAGCACATCTGGAATGGCTCATTTCCTTGGATAATGTCTAATCTCATGGGGTACAAGGAAACAAAACTCAGTAGCTCTCTCAACAGCTGAAGCGGAACATGTTGTTGCAGCCTCGTGTTGTGCTCATCTATTGTGGATCAAGAAACAATTGGAGGACTTTGGAGTATACATTGATTGTGTACCGCTTCTATGTGACAACACCAGTGCTCTCAACATGGCAAAGAACCCGGTTCAACACAAGAGAACCAAACACATTGATGTCAGACACTATTTTCTCAGAGACAATGTGGAAAATGGACTTATCTGTATGAGATTTTGTTGCACTGAAGATCAAATTGCAGATATCTTCACCAAAGCTCTAAGTAGGGAACACTTTGAGAGAAATAGGATGGCACTAGAGTTAATTAAACCTAATTGAGAACCTGGTTTTCCTCATATGGCTATGAAAGTCATACTCAGGTAAAATTAGCTAAAGTGTTTTCTGACCAAGCCTAACTCACATATATACCGTTGCAGGTAGATACTCATGATGAGTATAGAAGCTAAAGGTACAGTGTTGAACTGTGAAAGAGAGTTGCAAAAATCTTTTTACAAAAACAGGTTGGGAACCTGGTTCCTGTACCACAGGTTAGTAGTAATGTGTTTTTCTCATGCTTTTCTCAAAAGAAAACAAAATTAATTTAACTGCCACATCATCCGACTTTTCAGATCCTGTAAATCACGTCTTGTCTCTCAAATCCTTTCACCTCCTCTGCACGTTACGTATTCCCACAAACCTACCGCTGTTTCAAAATCCTTCAAAACCTGTTCCTCTCCCCTCTCATTATTATCCCTTCCCTCCATAAATCCCTCTCACTCCCAGAGTTCTGAACCATTATCTCTCATTGCATCTCTGTATTTTTTTCAGAACCTTCTACCACTTCTCTCACCATGGCCGACGAACAATCTTCTCTTTCTCCTGCCAACAACACCACTCCCACATCTCCACTTTCCTTGGCATCACCACCAGAAACCCACTCCTTCACTACCCCTGATACCAATGTACCCACACCTGTTTCCTCTTCATCTCTTGTATCCCTTACTCCTCCGTCAAACCCTGCTTCACTTCCAAGTGTTGAAACTTCCAAATCCCCAAATGTTAACGCTACTTCTCCTCCTTCTGATCAAACCAAGGAAAATTTGGAAAGTGCTACCCCTCAGGTGTCAGAAGTCTCTGAGGAATATCCCGATCAGTACTTGAACTCCTCCTCTCTGGACTCAGTGGCTCCCATGGAGTAACCAGAAAAAGAATCGACGAAAAATATCATGGCTATCGCTGCTGAGAGTCTTACGAGTGAAGGACCCTCCCCTCTTCCTGAGTCTTAGGGGGAAGAAACTCCATTTTTAGGGGACTAAGGAACCATGGTGCTTTTTGAGTCTCCTGTTCATGACAAGGCCCCAGAAAAACCTGTTGGAGAACCTGACTCTCTTTCAGAGGAAACAAACCAGGAGCCCATCTTCTACGCTAAGCCTTTGGAGTCCATTCCTCCTATTGAGGTATCTTTTGACGAAGATGATGAAGATGAAATGGTTCTTAGTGCCCATTTTAAAATATGAAAGCCATCAGTCACTCCTAAGTCTTCTTCTAAGCGACCAACTACCTAGTTGCAGAAGAAATAGGCTTTTGAGTCTGGTTTGCAGAAGAGTAAGAGGAGCATTAAGAAAAAGAAGAAGAGGTTGATGAAACAAGGGGAAGTTGTGGTTGACAAAAACATTCCAGTGGTTGAGGTTGATGAATATGTCGTAGAGCCTAGTTCCTTAGTGAAAAGGTCTACGAAGGCACAAAAGTTTGTGGTTGGTTCTTCCAAGGAAGCTATTGAAAAACAAAGTGGAACATTTGTGAAGAGTGGTGATAAATCTAAGAAGGTTGTGGTTGAGGAAGATCTGTCTGAAGGTGATGATTTGGTTGCTGCGAGTGGGAACGGAAAGTTTGTTGAAAAGTCTAGAAAAAAAAAGCGGGAAACTGTGGGAGGACTTTGTTCAATGAAGACCATACCAAGTGACAGTGGACTTGGGCAGGAGAGATTGAGAACTCAGAAAGTCTTGTGGGGTCGAATGTTTGACCCGAAAATCTCGGAGATGGAAGGAATGAGGCAACTTTTGGAGATGGTAGAATTTCAGCAATAGGGTCATTTGTTTAAGGAGGATGTGCCTAAGGTATATGAAGATGAGGTGAAAAACTTCTATGCAACTCTCTTCACTATTGAAGGGGACCATATCTGCGTGCTAGTAAATAGAGTTGACATTGTGTTTGACGCTTCAGCATTGAGGAAAGTTCTCCAAGCTCCGTGTGAAGGGATGTCCTCAGTCAAGGGGGCTTGTGGAGCTAAATTAGGAGAGCTATTGTGAAAGAGAAGGCTATCCAGTAGGGGGAACGGGTGCATAAGAAGGCACTACTTCCGGTGTATCAGCTTCTCTTTGAACTGGTCAATAAGGTTCTTTTACCCCGTGCTGAGAGGAGGTCTATAGTTTCCAAGTCTGATCTGGTCTTGATGGAGGCTCTTGATGAGTTCACACCCATAAATCTGCCAGCAATTATGATAGAACACATGCAAAAGGTGGCGAACTTTCAAGATGGAAATCACGGGCTTCCCTACGAATTTCTCCTCACTCGGGTATTCCAGTTCTACAAGGTACCTTTGGCCAATCCAAAAGTAGGAACCCACAAGAAAACCTTCTCCAAATTAACTCTGGAAGAATGTGAGTGCGTGGAAAAGGTTGGGGGAATCACTTCTACAATTTCTCAACTGATAAATGCTCAAAATGCCGCTATTGAAGAAATCAGAAGGTTGAAGGCTAGGAATGCCATACTGGAAACTCAGCTAAGTCAAGTTGTTGGAGCACCTGGGGCTGTAAATTCTTCCAATGATGAAGTTGCTCGCTTGACTAAGGAGAATGCTGAGCTTAGGAAACAGGTGGAGAACCTGCGGGAGAAACTGCTTGAGGAATAGATGTTTGCCAATGCCCGCATGGAACTTGTTCTCAAAACCATTGTTGCCTCCTCCTCCAAGCCTCCCTCTTCTAGTGCCCCCTAGGATCCTCTCAGTGACCAGTTATCTTGTGTTATGATGTTTTGTGGTTGTTGTTTTCTTTTTGTTTTTTTGTGATGGTATGTTGGATCTCACCGTTGCTGCTCCCGTTGAATCAGTCCAAATTAGTCTCTGTTGTCATAGCAAAGACTTATGTGTTTTAAAAATTATTATCAATGAAACAACTCTACTTTTGCTAGTACAATGCTTGTTTTCCTGTTGCTTCTCTATTCTATCATGTTGTGTGCACACATGGGGCATGAGTTAACTGTGTTAGACTTCTTTATGCTTTTTTTGCCTGCTTATGTATTTTTAGTGATGCAAAGGGGAAGAGTTACCTTGAAAATTGAAGCAGGTGATTAAGGGGGAAGCATAGAGTTAAGGGGAACATATGAGGTTACTGGTACTTTATCTGGTTGTCATCAATTTTAAAAGTTTGTCATCATCAAAAATGGGAAAATTGATGGGCTTAAGGTTTTATAGTCTTATTTTTTGATGATCTAACAAACGTTTTGTCTAGAACCAGATAAAGGATCTGATGCATGCCTAGTACAATTATTCAGCAATGGACATAAGATAATCTGGGCAGTGTGACTTTGAACTCACAAGAACCAGTTTAGGGACTTGATCCCTTGGTGTTTCCCTTACAGAAGTACAAAGTCAACTCTACAGCTGGAAAGCAACTGCAGAAAGTGACTGACTGCAACTGTGCACACTACAGTGTAGAAACAGTGTAGCAGTCACTTCCCATTGGGAAGAGGCTTGTACCAACCAAGAATAGACATCATCCTTGGGATGTCATTGAAGTATAATAACATGGTGCAAGGCAACAACATACTCACTTGAGCATTTAGTGATATTCTCTAAAGCATTAAAGATCTGATCCAGCATTGAAGTCACAAGTGTGTCAATAACAAGAAGACAACTCCACTACGGACTAGTTCCATTATGAGTCTATGTGTGTCCTTAGTTAAGTTGTAATCTTGTGTTTGTTCTTCACTGTACTCCTATCTTGATTTCTTAGAATCTTTGTTTTAGGAAACCCAAAATCATAAACCCTCTGAGTTTGTGTTATGACTAGACTTAGTCATAGGTTGAAGTCTTTGTAACCAGTGAGTGACAAAGTGGCTTGTAGTAAGTGTATTACAAGTTAGTGAGGTTGAAGTCTTTGTAATAGAGTCATTACAAAGTGGCTTGTAATAGTGTAGTTACAAGTTAGTGAAGTTGAAATCCTACCAGTGTAGGTCGTGGTTTTTGTCCACTTGAGTTGGGATTTTTCCACGGGAAAAATCTTGTGTCTTATTTACATATTATTCAGTAGTTAGCACTGAGGGAACTGATATAGGACCATGTCTTTATACAGTTGGTGGACTTATATAAACTATCAAACAGCAACAACAACAACAACAAACCCAATATGTTCCCATCAGGCGGGGTATTGGGTGGGTAGTATGTATGCAGACCTAACCCCTACCTAACAGGTAGAGAGGCTGTTTATAATGAACCCTCGGCTCAGGAAGGGTAATAAGAAAAAAAGGAAAGGAAGAAAGGAAGAAACAGGGAAGAGAAAAGAAAAAGGGAGAGATAAAGAATGAGTAGTACCAAATAATAGCAACAGAGAATACAATACCTGAGGCGAACAAAACCACATAACGTAATAAAAATCTAAGAATATGAAGGCACATGCATGCTACTAAGACTGTGAGCAACTAAAAACTACCTACTAACTTTCTACCTTAATCCTCGGTCTCCACACCCTCCTATAAAGGGTCATGTCCTCAGTAAGCTGAATCAGCGCCATGTCTTGTCTAATAACCTCTTCCCAGTACTTCTTAGGCCTACCTCGACCTCTTGTCAAACTCGCCATGGCCAACCTCTTACACCTCCTAACAGGAGCATCAATGCTTATTCTCTTAACATGTCTGAACCATCTCAGCCTCGACTCCTACATCTTTCCCTCCACGGAGGCTACTCCCACTCTGTCTCGAATAACTTCATTCTTGTTCTTATCTCTCCTGGTACACCCACACATCCATCGCAACATCCTCATATCTGCTACTTTCATCTTCTGCATGTGGGAGTTCTTGATTGGCCAACACTCAGCCTCATACAGCATAGCCGGTCGAACCACCACTCTATAAAACTTACCCTTAAGTTTTGGCGGCATATTTTTGTCACATAAAATACCGGAAGTGAGCCTCCACTTCATCCAACCCGCTCCGATTGATGTGCTACATCTTCGTCAATCTCCTTGTTACCTTGGATAATAGACCCAAGATACTTAAAACTCGCTCTCTTGT
Source organism: Nicotiana undulata (assembly GCA_005239495.1). Taxonomy (NCBI): domain Eukaryota; kingdom Viridiplantae; phylum Streptophyta; class Magnoliopsida; order Solanales; family Solanaceae; genus Nicotiana; species Nicotiana undulata. Next base: position 4,367 of record ML244012.1, on the reverse strand, counting down.
GGATAACTTGACCATCAAGCTTTACTTCTAAGTCTGCTTCATGGGTCCTATCACTGAATTTGCACTCCAAGTATTATGTTTTAGTTCTACTCAATTTGAAACCTTTAGACTCCAAGGTATTTCTCCAAACCTCCAACCTCGCGTTAACTCTGCTTCGCGTCTCGTCAATCAAAACTATATCATCAGTAAATAGCGTGCACCAAGGAGCCTCTTCTTGGATGTGTCGCGATAGTACATCCATCGCTAAGGAAAATAAAAATAGTCTAAGAGTCGACCCCTGGTGCAACCCCATCACTAAAGGGAAATGCTCTGAGTCACCACTCACAGTCCTCACTCGAGTCTTAGCATCATCATACATATCCTTAATCACCTTAATGTACGCTACCGATGCTGCTAGCCTCCAAACACCTCCACATGACCTCCATCGAGAGTTTATCGTATGCTTTCTCAAGTTCAATAAACACCATATGCAAGTCCTTCTTCCTCTCCTTGTACTGCTCCACTAATCTCCTCACCAAATGAATCGCTTCAGTAGTCGAACGCCCCATCATGAATCCAAACTGATTCTCGAAAATAGACACGAACCTCCTCACCCTAGCCTCCACCACCCTCTCCCAAATCTTCATAGTGTGACTCAATAGCTTGATACCCCTATAATTGTTACAATATTGGATATCACCCTTGTTGTTGAAAAGTGGAAACATCGTACTCCACCTCCATTCTTTGGGAATCTTCTTCGTCTTAAAACTAACATTAAACAACCCAGCGCGCCACTCCAAACCTACTCACCCCGCGCTCTTCCAGAATTCCACTTGGATTTTGTTTGGCCCCGTCGCTTTGCCCATGCACGTCTTACGCATCGCCCCTTCCACCTCCTCTGCAGTAATCCGCCTACAGTACCCAAAATCTCACCGACTCTCGGAGTGCTCCAACTCACCCATCACAGTGCATCTATCCCCCTCCTCGTTTTACAGTTTACTTTACAAATATAGCCATTTTTGCTAGGCAAACTGGTCAGATTCACAAGGATATCACTACAGCATTCCAAGAAATATATATTGGCAGTATAGTTTTAGCAAATAAAATGAAATCATACCATGTGTCATACCCCTAAAGTCATTCATCACATACTTAGCGTTGTTACTCGGATACAATAGCTTGAAAACATGCTGAAAACCCCATAAACGACTTAAATATCACACTAAAAACTCACAACTCGATATTCAAGTATTATAAAGGACTATATTCACATTATTACATCCTTGATACATAACAATAACATCCAAGCTCTTTTGCTGTCAAACTATCATCACATCAAACACATTTAAATAGTGCAATGGGTTCAAGTTGTTTCTATTGCTGAGAAGATATACGTTACGAGTCTTAAAGGATTACATGGATATCAGAAAAATAAACAGTAGTGAAGTGAGCAGAAACAACGTTAGAAATAGTAGAAAAACAGCATCAACCAGCACCAAATCAGTGCTAGAAATAGCCTAGAAAATCTCGCGAAGACACTTGAAACTAGTAACTAACAAACTCAAAACTTAGCCAAACGATTGATCTATTTTCTTAATGATTTTGCACTCTAGGAGTCACTCACAAAGCTCACAAATTTCATCTTACTAAAGTATTCAGCTGTTGATTTTTGTTCAAAGATGTGTGTTCAAGCAACTCTAAAGATGTGTGTAAGTGTAAGATAGAGTGTGTGTTAAGTGTGGGAAGAGCAACCCCCTTAAATAGGCAAATAAGTCACCTTTTGGAAAAGACTGACTTTGTGTGCTAAACAATGTTCAAAGGCTATCCAATAGGTGAAAGGACAGCCAAAAAGCCTGATGTAGCAGAAACAAAGAGTTATTTCAATACCACCCTATTGATTTTGAACCAAAAAAAAACTCAAACAACTAACAATTGACAAAACAAAAACAAGACTTCAAATGGAACTAAAACTCAAACTAACTAGATTAAAACAAGTTGATTTGTGCAAACTAACTATAGAACAAACAACTGAATTCACAAACCGATGCTCAAAATAGAAATTAGACAACCATCGCTAACAATCGGACGACGACGTTCAACAACTAAATAATTGATTAACTAAGTAAACGATTTAACTAATACACTAAAGATCATATTTAATAAACAATAGTCTAACAAATAACTAAAATAGATAGAGATAACTAATTAATTAAACCTAACTTGAAAATCTAATTAATAATAAACAACTAAAACAGAAAAATAAAAAATCAGAAACTAACCTGCTAGTATAAATGAAACAGAAATTAATTAAAGAAATGACGATTGTACCTAACGAGCGTGCTTGAAAATGTTCGAGCCACGAGAAGACTCCAGAGATGCCAAGAGGCGGTTGTCCGACTCCAAAACGCACATTTATTTCGGATAGACGCTAAAACAAAAGTTTTTCACCGACTTGCCAAAAACAAACAAAGGTCTTGATCCGATAATAGCAAAACAAAGGTTCATGGCATTTGGTGGTGGTGAGACAGTGGAGTGGTAACCAGGGTTCCCAGATCTAAAATCCATAGAGTTTGAAGGGGTTTTGGTTTGGATATCTGGAAAGAGGAGAGTAAGAGGATGAGATGGTAAAATTTTGGAGCGTATTTGAGGCGGTGAGCGGCGACGGCAGTGGTGGCAGCGTGATAAGCGTTTGGTTTAGCTATTGTTTGGTAGGGATTTGGAATATTTGAGTTGTGGATCTAAAAAGAGGGTGAAGAGAGTAAAATAATGGTATAACTTTTATGGTATTTGGGCGATGGTCGCCGCCGGTAGCGAGTGTCACGCCCCAAAACCGAGAGACACGACCAGCGCTCGACCGGGTAGCCCCAGCCAAGCGGACCTGGGTTTCCTTTTCCATCCCACGTATTACCCCGTGATTTCCAATGTACATTATTCAATTAAGATTTAAACACATCCTTACAACCTAGAATTAAATCCTAGAATTCTGTCATTACCCACATGTGGTACAATACTTACAAAATATACATAACACACAGGTTTACTTTACATGGTCTACAAGTTATACTGCCCAAAATACACATGTACATAACCCACATTTCCTGTATACGGAGCCTCTAAGAGTACAAAGGAGTTATATAATACTTGTCGGTAACAAGGCTCCGGCTATACCTTACACAAATACCAAAATAAAAAATCTGGAAGAAGAGGTGGCATGAACCACACAGGGCCCCGAGAGGGAAAGGGANCACCACAACCCACACCTTATTACTTCGTGTTGCGGCGCGCAACCCGACCTCGCCTGACAATTCATATTTCATAACAACTATGCCAACAATTTCATCACAAGGGCCTTCCTTTCAAGAATCACAATTTCAACATTTATCATTTCATTCTCTTGGGCTCAAAGCACCCCAAACTTTCATCAAGCAGCAATTTATGCACAAGGTGTTTCCATAACCGTTCAACTTATTTACAATGCTTCATATAAATAACCTTAAACAATTACCATCTTTGCACATAATAAAGTGAGCATGCCAAGTCACAATTCAAAATCTCATCTAACACAGTGGGGTAGAAATCAACTAGACAATCAATTCACATATTTCCATATAAGTACACATACCGTATGCTTATCACATCAAGAGGGATTTTACAAGGATTAAAGTTATCCATACATACCTTGTGTCGAATTTTCCCTTTTTAATTTCTATCACAAATCACCGGACCATCAAGCAACGTCAATCTAATTCATAAGGCAACACATTCATCTTAGAATTGGGAATCATGAACACAATTCGAACTCGCTTAGGCATTTATCGAATGTTATATGACCCCTTAAATTTCTAACCCCTTCTTTGTTCATATTTACTCTAACTCACTCTGTTTTACTAGATTATGACAATAATGAACATGCATGCAAGGTTCTTCACTTTTATCTTCAAGAAATCCTTTAGGGGAGTTCTACTTATTAACAAAAAATCTGGAAATTTAAGGGAGATGGGGTGGAGACTTACCTCTTTAAGTGAAGAAGACAATAACTCGAAAATTCCCGGGCTTGAGTGATTGCGGAAAACCAAATGGATGATGAAACTCCTTTCTCTCAAGAACTCTCTTCTTTTCTCTCTCTATTCTTAGTCAGAAAATGGTTAAAAATGAAGGGGAGGGGTGTTTTAATGAACCGGGGGTCGGGTTTTAAAATTAGAAAAATTAGGAGCCCGAAACAGGAATGCGGTCAGGAATGCGATCGCATTCCTGACATGCGGTCCGCAGAGACGACCGCAGAATGGCCCTCCTGGTGGGCCAAAAATAAAAACACACTGTGCAGATATGCGACCACTATGTGGTCCGCATACACGTTATGCGATCGCATAGTGCGTCGCATAACCTCC
>MDKH01225269.1:0-10981 GCA_005239495.1 Nicotiana undulata | reverse complement strand
ATACGCCCAAGTCCCATATTTTCCTACGGACCTTCCAGGACCGTCACATCACGGGTCCGGGTCCGTTTACCAAAAAAATTGACTAAAGTCAACTTTATTCAATTAATTATCATAAATTCAACATTTATTTTATTTTCCACATAAAGGTTTCCCGGCTACACGCCCGGGGCTGTGCACGCACATCGAGGTTAGATAAATGGAGGCTTTCAGGGCCTCAGAACACTTATTAAGTTAAAATTACACGGGATGACCTTTTGAGTCATCACAATCCCTTGCGATCGCATAGAGTAACTAATCCCCCCCCCCCAAGCAATGCTATGCGATCGCGAAGACACTTATGCGATCGCTAAAGTATTAAATCCCAAACACCAGAAAACAACATAAGACATCAGAGTTTTCACTAGTTTAGCACCCCGACACCTACCCGAAACTCGCCCGAGCCCTCGGGGCTCAAATCCAAATACACACACGACCCCATAAACCTCCTACAGACTTATTCGAGCAATCAAAACACCAAAATAACATTGTAAACATCGAATTAAACCTCAAAATCCATAGAAAACTCTCAAAACATCATAACATTCAAATTCTCCATTTTTAGTCTGAATCACGTCAAACTATGTTTGTTTCTTACCAAATTTCACCGGTAGCACATAATAAACATATTGAACCTGTTCCGCGCTGCGGAATCACAATATGGTCCCGATAACACAGGCTTCACATAGATTCTCATTTTCACAAACCGTTATATTTTTCTGAAAATAATTTTCTTTAAAAATTCATTTCTTGGACTTGGGACCTCAGAATTCGATTCCGGGCATACGCCAAAGTCCCATATTTTCCTACGAACCCTCCGGGACCGTCACATCACGGGTCCGGGTCCGGTTACCAAAAAAGTTGACTGAAGTCAACTTTATTCAATTAATTATCATAAATTCAACATTTATTCAATTTTCCACATAAAGGTTTCCCGGCTACACGCCCGGGGCTGTGCACGCACATCGAGGTTAGATAAATGGAGGCTTTCAGGGCCTCAGAACACTTATTAAGTTAAAATTACACGGGATGACCTTTTGAGTCATCACAATCCCTTGCGATCGCATAGAGTAACTAATCCCCCCCCCCCAAGCAATGCTATGCGATCGCGAAGACACTTATGCGATCGCTAAAGTATTAAATCCCAAACACCAGAAAACAACATAAGACATCAGAGTTTTCACTAGTTTAGCACCCCGACACCTACCCGAAACTCGCCCGAGCCCTCGGGGCTCAAATCCAAATACACACACGACCCCATAAACCTCCTACAGACTTATTCGAGCAATCAAAACACCAAAATAACATTGTAAACATCGAATTAAACCTCAAAATCCATAGAAAACTCTCAAAACATCATAACATTCAAATTCTCCATTTTTAGTCTGAATCACGTCAAACTATGTTTGTTTCTTACCAAATTTCACCGGTAGCACATAATAAACATATTGAACCTGTTCCGCGCTGCGGAATCACAATATGGTCCCGATAACACAGGCTTCACATAGATTCTCATTTTCACAAACCGTTATATTTTTCTGAAAATAATTTTCTTTAAAAATTCATTTCTTGGACTTGGGACCTCAGAATTCGATTCCGGGCATACGCCAAAGTCCCATATTTTCCTACGAACCCTCCGGGACCGTCACATCACGGGTCCGGGTCCGGTTACCAAAAAAGTTGACTGAAGTCAACTTTATTCAATTAATTATCATAAATTCAACATTTATTCAATTTTCCACATAAAGGTTTCCCGGCTACACGCCCGGGGCTGCGCACGCACATCGAGGTGAGATAAATGGAGGCTTTCAGAGCCTCGGAACACATATTAAGTTACAATACACGGGATGACCTTTTGAGTCATCACAATCCCTTGCGATCACATATTATTAAATCCCAAACACCAGAAAACATCATAAGACATAAGAGTTTTCACTAGTTTAGCACCCCGACACCTACCCGAAACTCGCCCGAGCCCTGTGGCTCAAATCCAAATATACACACGACCTCATAAACCTCCTACGGACTTATTCGAGCAATCAAAACACCAAAATAACATCGTAAAAATCGTATTAAACCTCAAAATCCATAGAAAATTCTCAAAACTTCATAACTTTCAAATTCTCCATTTTTAGTCCAAATCACGTCAAACTACGTCTGTTTCTTACCAAATTTCACAGGTAGCACATAATAAACATATTGAACCTGTTCAGGGCTCCGGAATCACAATACGGTCCCGATAACAAAGGCTTCACATAGATTCTCATTTTCAAAAACCGTTATATTTTTCAGAAAACAATTTTCTTTAAAAATTCATTTCTCGGTCTTGGGACCTCGGAATTTGATTTCGGGCATACGCCCAAGTCCCATATTTTCCTACGGACCCTCCTGGACCGTCACATCACGAGTCTGGGTCCGGGTCCGTTTACCAAAAAAATTGACTAAAGTCAACTTTATTCAATTAATTATCATAAATTCAACATTTATTTAATTTTCCACATAAAGGTTTCCCGGCTACACGCCCGGGGCTGTGCATGCACATCGAGGTGAGATAAATTTAGGCTTTTAGGGCCTCAGAACACGTATTAAGTTAAAATTACACGGGATGACCTTTTGAGTCATCACAATCCCTTGCGATCACATATTATTAAATCCCAAACACCAGAAAACATCATAAGACATAAGATTTTCCACTAGTTTAGCACCCCGACACCTACCCGAAACTCGCCCGAGCCCTCGGGGCTCAAATCCAAATATACACACGACCTCATAAACCTCCTACGGACTCGATCAAAACACCAAAATAACATTGTAAACATCGAATTAAACCTCAAAATCCATAGAAAACTCTCAAAACATCATAATATTCAAATTCTCCATTTTTAGTCCGAATCACGTCAAACTATGTTCGTTTCTTACCAAATTTCATAGGTAGCACATAATAAACATATTGAACATGTTCCGCGCTCCGGAATCACAATACGGTCCCGATAACACAGGCTTCACATAGATTCTCATTTTCACAAACCGTTTTATTTTTCAGAAAACATTTTTCTTTAAAAATTCATTTCTCGGACTTGGGACCTCGGAATTCGATTCTGGGCATACGCCCAAGTCCCATATTTTCCTACGGACCCTCCGGGACCGTCACATCACAAGTCCGGGTCTGTTGACTAAAAATGTTGACTAAAGTCTACTTTATTCAATTAATTATGATAAATTCAACATTTATTCAATTTTTCACATAAAGGCTTCCCGGCTACGTACTTGGGGCAGCGGACGCACATTGAGGTGAGATAAATTGAGGCTTTCAGGGCCTCGGAACACATATTAAGTTAAAATTACATGGGATGACCTTTTGGGTCATCACAATCCCTTGCTATCGCATAGAGTAACTAATCCCCCTCTACGCAATGTTAGGCGATCACGGAGACACTTATGCGATCGCATAGTGTTAAATCCCAGACATCAGAAAATAGCATAAGATATCAGATTTTTCACTAGTTTAGCACCTCGACACGTACCCGAAACTCGCCTGAGCCCTCGGTGCTCAAATCCAAATATACACACGACCTCATAAACCTCCTACGGACTTATTCAAGCAATCAAAGCACGAAAATAACATCGTAAAAATCGAATTAAACCTCAAAATCAATAGAAAATCCTCAAAACTTCATAACATTCAAATTCCCCATTTTTAGTCCGAATCACGTAAAACTATGTTCGTATTTTACCAAATTTCACAGGTAGCACATAATAAACATATTGAACCTGTTCCGGGCTCCGGAATCACAATACGGTCCCGATAACACAGGCTTCACTTAGATTCTCATTTTCAAAAATTGTTATATTTTTCAGAAAACAATTTTCTTTAAAAATTCATTTCTCGGACTTGGGACCTCAGAATTCGATTCCGAGCATACGCCTAAGTCCTATATTTTCCTACGGACCCTCCGGGACTGTCACATCACGGGTCCGGGTCTGTTTACCAAAAATGTTAAATAATGTCAACTTTATTCAATTCATTATCATAAATGCAACAGTTATTCAATTTTTCACATAAAGGCTTCCCAGATACGCGCTTGGGGCTGCGCACGCACATCGAGGTGAGATAAATGGAGGCTTTCAGGGCCTCGAAACATATATTAAGTTAAAATTACACGGGATGACCTTTTGGGTCATCACAATCCCTTGCGATCGCATAGAGTAACTAATCCCCCCTATGCAATGCTATTCGATCGCGGAGACACTTATGCGATCGCATAGTATTAAATCCCAGACATCAGAAAACATCATAAGACATCAGATTTTTCACTAGTTTAGCACCTCGACACCTACCCGAAACTCGCCCGAGCCCTCGGGGCTCAAATCCAAATTTACACACGACCTCATAAACCTCCTACGGACTTATTCGAGCAATCAAAACACCAAAATAACATTGTAAACATCGAGTTAAACGTCAAAATCCATAGAAAATTCTCAAAACTTCATAACATTCAAATTCTCCATTTTTAGTTCGAATCACGTCAAACTACGTCTGTTTCTTACCAAATTTTACAGGTAGCACATAATAAACATATTGAACCTGTTCCGAGCTCCGGATTCATAATATGGTCCCGATAACATAGGCTTCACATAGATTCTCATTTTCAAAAACCTTTATATTTTTCAGAAAACATATTCTTTAAAAATTCATTTCTCGGAATTGGGACCTCGGAATTCGATTCTGGGCATACGCCCAAGTCCCATATTTTCCTACGGACCCTCCGGGACCGTCACATCAGGGGTCCGGTTCCGTTTACCAAAAATGTTGACTAAAGTCAACTTTATTCAATTAATTATCATAAATTCAACATTTATTCAATTTTCCACATAAAGGCTTCCCGGCTATGCGCCCGGGGCTGCGCACGCATATTGAGGTGAGATAAATGGATGCTTTCAGGGCCTCAGAACACATATTAAGTTAAAATTACAAGGGATGACCTTTTGAGTCATCACAATCTCCACCTCTAAAACAAATGTTCTCCCTCGAACGGACATAGAAAAGTACCTGAAATGGGAAACGGATGGGGATATCAGCTCTGCATATCGAACTCTGACTCCCAAGTAGCTGCCTCAACAGGCTGACCTCTCAACTGAACAGGAACCGAAGGATAACTCTTCGATCTCAACTGAAGAACCTTCCGAGCTAATATGGTTACCGGCTCCTCCTCATAAGTTCAATCCTTGTCCAACTGGACACCGCTGAAGTCAAGTACATGAGATGGATCCGCAATATACCTGCGAAGCATAGATGCGTGAAACACCGGGTGCACAGTTAATAAACTCGGTGGCAAGGCAAGTCTGTAAGCCACCTCTCTTCCTTATTCAGAATCTCGAATGGACAATTGTACCTAGGGCTCAACTTGCCCTTCTTTCCGAACCTCATCACGCCCTTCATAGGAGACACCCGAAGAAATACCCGGTCTCCTATCATAAATGCCAAATCTCGAACTTTGCGATCCGCAAAACTGTTCTGCCTGGACTGAGCTGTACGAAGTCTATCCTGAATGATCTTCACCTTGTCCAAGGCATCCTGGACTAACTCAGAACCCAACAATCTGGCCTCTCCCGGCTCAAACCATTCGACTGGCGACCGACACTGCCTACCATACAACGCCTCATACGGAGCCATCTAAATGCTTGACTGATAGTTGTTGTTGTAGGCAAACTCATCTAAATGCAAGAATTGGTACCATGAACCACCAAAGTCAATGACACACGCTCGTAGCATATCCTCCAAGATCTGAATAGTGTGCTCGGACTGTCCGTCCGTATGAAGATGAAACGTTGTGCTCAAATCAACCCGTGTGCCCAACTCACGCTGAAATACTCTCCAGAAATGGGAGGTAAACTGAGTACCTCGGTCTGAAGTAATGGATACAGGCACACCATGCAATCGAACAATATCTCTCATATAGATCTTTGCCAACTTCTCTGCTGAATATGAGGCTAACACATGAATGAAGTGTGCTGACTTGGTCAGCTTATCCACAATAACCGACACCGCATCAAACATCCTCTGAGTCCGTGGGAGTCCAACTACAAAATCCATGGTGATACGCTCCCACTTCAACTCGGGAAGCTCAATCTGCTACATCAAACCACCGGGTCTCTGGTGCTCGTACTTAACCTGCTGACAGTTCAAGCACCGAGCTACATAGGCTACAATATCCTTCTTCATCCTCCGCCACCAATAATGCTGCCGCAAGTCCTGGTACATCTTTGCGGCACCCGGGTGAATGGAATACCGGGAACTATGGGCCTCATGTTCAACTCCTTCTGCTTGAACAGATACTGCAAACTCTTATGATCCGTGAACACCTCACATGGCACCCAATACAGATAATGCCTCCAGATCTGCATGAACAATAGCCCCTAACTCCAAATCATGAACTGGATAGTTCTTCTCATGAACCTTCAACTGACGAGAAGCATAGGCTATAACCTTGCCCTCCTGCATCAACACTGCACCAAGTCTAACCCGTGAAGCATCACAATACACAGATGGCCCTGAACCTGTGGGAAAAACTAACACCGGTGCCGTGGTCAAGGCTGTCTTGAGATTCTGAAAGCTCGCCTCACACTCATCTGACCACCTGAACTGGGCACCCTTCTAGGTCAACCTAGTCATCGGGACTGCGATAGATGAAAAGCCTTCAACAAAGAGGCAATAATAACCCGCTAAGCCCAAGAAACTCTGAATCTCTATAGCTGAAGTGGGCCTAGGCAAATCTCTAACTGCTGAAATCTTCTTGGGATCCACCTAAATACCCTCTGCCGACACAACATGGCCCATAAATGCCACCAAACTCAACCAGAACTCACACTTAGAAATTTTGGCATACAACTGACTATCCCTCTTAGTTTGGAGAACGACTCGAAGGTGCTGCTCATGTTCCTCTCGGCTACGGGAGTATATCAATATATCATCAATAAAAACAATAACGAACGAGTCCAAATAGGGCCTGAACACTCGGTTCATCAACTCCATAAAAGCAGCGGGGGCATTTGTCAACCCATATGACATCACCAAGAACTCATAATGCCCATAACGAGTGCGAAAGGTTGTCTTAGGGACATCAGACGCCCTAATCCTCAGATGATGGTAACCAGATCTCAAGTCTATCTTGGAAAACACTATAGCACCCTGCAGCTGGTCAAATAGATCATCAATCCTCGGCGAAGGATACTTATTCTTAATAGTAACCTTATTCAACTACTGGTAGTCAATCACATCCTCATTGAGCCATCTTTCTTCTTGACAAACAATACTGGGGCACCCCAAGGAGAAACACTAGGCCTAATGAAGCCTTTATCCAACAAATCCTGCAACTGATCCTTCAACTCTGGCGGGGCCATACGATATGGCAAAGTAGAAATGGGCTGAGTGCCCAGAGCCAACTCAATGCAAAAATTAATATCCCTGTCGGGCGGCATGCCCGGCAGGTCAGCAGGGAATATCTCTGGAAACTCATGAACCACGGGCAGAGACTCCATACAAGGAACCTCGGCACTAGAATCACGAACATAGGCCAAATAGGCCATACAACCCTTCTCGTCCATGCGCCGAGCCTTCATACATGAAATAACTCTACCGGAAGAATGACTAGGAGTCCCTCTCCACTCCAAACGAGGTACTCCCGATAAGGCCAAAGTCACAGTCTTGGCATGCCAGTACAGAATAGCATGATAGGGAGATATCCCGACCATCCCCAATATAACATCAAAGTCAACTATATCAAGAAGCAAAACATCTACCTGAGTCTCCAAACAACCAATAACCACTAAACATGAACGGTAGACTCGATATACCATAGTAGAATCACCCACCGGTGTAGACACATATACAGAAGTACTCAGGGAATCATGGGGCATACTCAGATAAGGGGCAAAATATGAAGACACATAGGAGAATGTAGACCCCGGATCAAATAAAACCGAAGCATCTCGCCTGCAAACTGAAATCGTACCTGTAATAACTACATTAGAGGCCTCAACCTCAGGCCTGGCAGGAATAACATAGCATCGGGGCGGAGCCCCTCCAACCTGAACATCTCTGGGTCGACCTACTGTGGGCTGGCCTCTACCTCTCGTGGCCTGTCCTCCACCTCTATGAATCTGACCTCCACCTCTGGCACCTCAACCACCACCCCTAGCTGGCTGAGGGGGTGGGGGTACACCTGATGCGGGAACCATAGCACAAGAACCCTGATAGTGAGGACCACCAAAACCTCGGGGGAAAAACCTGTAAATGTGCCCCATACAACCGCAAGTGAAGCAAGACCTCGGTTCCTGAAAATAACGACCCTTGAACTGTCCCTGACGACCAGAATGACCACCCTAGAAGCTCTAAATCGGCGGTGCACTGATAGGAGCTGGTGGTGCACCGCGGGATACCTGAAGTGCCGACTGATAAGGCCTAGGAGGATTCCCTCTTCCAAAGGAATCTCTGCCTCCAGATGAGGCACCACTGAACCGGCCGAAATGACGATGTCTCTTGTCAGACCCCTGACCACCGCCCTGTGATAAAACCATCTCAATACGCCTGGCCACATCGGCCGCATCCTGAAAGAAGATATCAGTGTCTGTCTCCCTGGCCATCTGATGTCTGATAAGCTGAGCTAGACCCTCGATAAACCTCCTCACCCTCTCACGATCAGTGGGGAGTATCATGATAGCATGTCGGGCCAGAGTGATGAACCTAATATCATATTGTGTAACAGTCATAGATCCCTGCTGGAGATGCTCAAACTGCATCTGAAGATCCTCCCTCTGAGTAACTGGAAGAAACTTCCCCAAGAACAGCTCGGAGACCTGAGCCAAGTCAAAGGTGCAGACCCAGCTGGTCTGCTCAACCAATAGTCACTCCACCAAGTCTTGGCGGTACCGAAAAGACGAAAAGTAGCAACATCAACCCCGTTGGTTTCCACAATTCCCATGTTCCAAAGAACCTCATAACAACTGTCCAAGTAATCCTAGGGATCCTCTAACGGTGCACCAGTAAAAGTAGTAGGGAATAACTTGGTGAACCGATCTAATGTTCATAGGGCATCTGCCGACATAGCTGCTCCCTCAACTACCGGTGCTACAATACCCGGCTGAGCTACTCCGACTGTCTGAGGTGCCAGAATCTGGAACTGAGGAGCTAGCTGCTCTGGGGTGCGAGTAGGAGAAGTCTGGGGCCCTCCCCTAGCCTGAGAGACGGCTCGTGCAGTAGGAAGAAGACCGACCTAAGCCACGCTCTCTATAAGTCCCACTAAGCGGACAAGTGCGTACTGAAGAACCGGGGTGGCAATGAACCCCTCTGGAACCTGAGCCTGTCCAATTGGAACCGTTTGAGTAGGAACCTCACCGGCAAAGTCTATATGTGGGTCCTCTACTAGGGCTACTGCTCTATGCTGAGCCCTGCCCCTGGCTTGGCCTCTAGCACGGCCTCGGCCTCGTCCTCGGCCCCTCGTAGGAGATGCAACAGGAGGACCAGGCTGCTGATTGGTAGATGAGGAAGCACGCGTTCTCGCTATCTGCGAGAGAATAGAATGGAAGCTCAATTAGCATTTAGAATTCAAATCGCACGACAGAGAAGAAGAAAAAGTGAAGTTACTCCTAACTTTGCAGCCTCTGGGGGATAAGTACAGACGTCTCCATACCGATCCCTCAGACTCTACCAAGTTTGTCCGTGAATTGTGAGACCTAAGAAACCTAGTGTTGTGATACCAACTTGTCACGACCCGAAATCCCACCTTCAAGCCGTGATGGTGTCTAACGTTGAACCCGTTAGACAAGCCAACGGTTGAATTAAATTGACTTATTAACAATTAAATAACCAAAAATAACTAGAACAATTATAATAAAAATGCGGAAGTAATACAAAATTCAAGAATTCAATAGAAGTCCCGTAATAATTTTACTTAAGTACAACCCCAGAAACCGGCGCCAAAATCTCATGAACAATCTAAGAGTTTACTAAATACAATGGTCTGAAATAAGTAGATACAGTTGTCTTGGAACTAATGAAATAAGACAGGAAAAGAGAAAAAAGGGTAAGAGGTGATGCCAAGGCTAGCGGACGTCTGCAGAACTACCTCGGTGTCACCGTGGACTGAAGGATACTCCCTCGCTCAGTGTCCACTGGGTTCGTCGATGTAATCTACACATCATAGAGAAGTGCAGGTGTAGCATCAGTACAACCGACCCCATGTACTGAGTAAGTGCTGAGCCTAACCTTGGAGAAGTAGTGACGAGGATAGAACACGACAACAAATAACACCTGTGCAGTTCAATAATTTAACGGGAAGTAATGACAAGAAATAAACAAGTAATACAGCTACGGGGGAGAACATGCTGGGGATAAAGGGGCCATAACTGCTAAAAGAACAGAACAAGATAATAATTGAAATGTAGAAATAACAGCAGGAATTTAACTGCTCGGAACAAGTAAATAAATAGAAAAAGGCACGGCATGTCCCCTCGTACATAACCTCACAATCACTCGGCACGGAATGTCCCCTCGTGCTTAACCTCACAGTCACACGGCACGGAATGTCCCCTCGTGCATAAATAATTATCACTCAGCACAGAATGTCCCCTCGTGCAAAACCTCACAATCACTCGGCACGGAATGTCCCCTCGTGCATAACATAAATAAAAGCAACAATTAGACAGGAAAATACAACAATAGGAAACCCCAAATACACAGAAATATTCAACAGAGATTCTATCGTCCCGACAAGAGACTCAGCTATAACCAATCTCACTCAGAGGTATAATTCACAATATAATCCTCAACCGAATGGATAATCAAATAACTTTCCACATCATGAAATACTCTCAATATATCACCTCCAGAATGATAAGAAATCTGTAACACAGAGAATATCAAAGAACACAATGAAAATTATCAAGT
>ML244011.1:34167-130910 GCA_005239495.1 Nicotiana undulata | reverse complement strand
AATATTATTCGTGAGCTTACATCAATTAACTTACGATGTACTCTCATGTACGAAAACATGGGGCGTAACACATACAATGCCTTATAAGGAGCCATCTGGATGCTCGACTGATAACTGTTGTTGTAGCCAAACTCTGCTAAGGGCAAGAACTGATCCCATGATCCACCAAAGTCGATGACACATGCTCGCAACATATCCTCCAAAATCTGAATAGTACGCTCAGACTTTCCGTCCGTCTGAGGATGAAATGCTGTGCTCAACTCAATT
Source organism: Nicotiana undulata (assembly GCA_005239495.1). NCBI lineage: Eukaryota > Viridiplantae > Streptophyta > Magnoliopsida > Solanales > Solanaceae > Nicotiana > Nicotiana undulata. Next base: position 130,643 of record ML244011.1, on the reverse strand, counting down.
TGTGTGCCCAACTCTCGCTGAAATACTCTCCGGAAATGGGAGGTAAACTGAGTACCTCGGTCTGATATAATGGCTAGGGGCACACCATGTAATCTGAACATCTCTCTCATATAGATCTTTGCCAACCTCTCCGCTGAGTACGAAACTGACACAGGAATGAAGTGTGCTGACTTGGTCAGCCTATCCACAACAACCCATACGGCATCAACCATCCTCTAAGTCCGTGGAAGCCCAACTACAAAATCCATCGTGATACGCTCCCACTTCCACTCGGGAAGCTGAATCTGCTGCATCAAACCACCGGGTCTCTGGTGCTCATACTTAACCTGCTGACAATTCAGGCACCGAGCTACATAAGCTACAATATCCTTCTTCATCATACGCCACCAATAATGCTTCCGCAAGTCCTGGTACATCTTTGCGGCGCCCGGATGAATGGAATACCGGGAACTATGGGCCTCCTGTAGTATAAACTCACGAATGTCGTCCACACCGGGTACACAAATACAACCTTGCATCCTTAAAACTCCCTCAGCATCAACTGTGACTTGTTTGGCACGTCCGTGCTGAACCGTATCTCTAAGAGCACATAGACAACGGTCATCATACTGCCTGGCACGAATACGATCATACAATGAAGAACTAGCGGCGGTATGGGCCAAAACACAGCCACCCTCAGAAACCTCCAACCTCACAAATCGGTTGGCTAACGCCTGAACATCCAATTCAAGAGGCCGCTCTCCAACTGATAAATAGGCAAGACTACACATGCTAACTGACTTCCGGATCAAAGCATCGGCCACCACATTGCCCTTCCCCGGTTGATAGAGAATATTAATATCACAATCCTTCAGCAACTCTAACCACCTTCTCTGCCTCATGTTCAACTCTTTTTGCTTAAGCAAGTATTGCAAACTCTTGTGATTAGTGAATACCTCACACGGTACCCCATAAAAATAGTGCCTCCAAATCTTCAAGGCATGAACAATAGCTCCAAGCTCCAAGTCGTGAACTGGATAATTCTTCTCGTGAATCTTCAACTGATGAGAAGCATAGGCTATAACCTTCCCATCATGCATCAACGCTGCACCAAGCCCAATCCCTGAAGCATTACAATACACGGTATAAGGTCCTGTACCTGTGGGAAACACTAACACTGGTGTTGTGGTCAATGCTGTCTTGAGCTTCTGAAAGCTCGCCTCACACTCCTTGGACCATATGAACTGAACACCTTTTTGCGTCAACTTGGTCATCGGGGCTGCTATAGATGAAAACCCCTCCACGAACCGGCGATAATAGCTTGCTAGCCCTAAGAAGCTCCGAATCTCTGTGGCTGAAGTGGGCCTAGGACAATCTCTAACTGCTGAAACCTTCTTCGGATCCACGTGAATGCCCTATGCCGACATAACGTAGCCCAAGAATGCCACAGAACTCCATCAGAACTCGCACTTAGAAAACTTGGCGTACAACTACCGATCTCTCAGAGTCTGGAGAACAACCCGAAGATGTCGCTCATGCTCCTCTCGACCACGGGAATAAATCAAGATATCATCTATAAACACGATCACGAATGAGTCCAAATAAGGCCTGAATACCCGATTCATCAACTCCATAAAAGCAGCGGGGGCATTAATCAACCCAAACGACATAACCAAAAACTCATAATGCCCATAACGAGTGCGAAAAGCCGTCTTAGGCACATCAGACGCCCTGATCCTCAACTGATGGTAACCAGATCTCAAGTCTATCTTAGAGAACACTGAAGCACCCTGAAGCTGATCAAATAATCCATCAATCCTCGGCAAAGGATACTTGTTCTTGATAGTAACCTTATTCAACTGCCGGTAGTCAATGCACATCCTCATAGAGCCATCTTTCTTCTTCACGAACAACACGGGAGCAACCCAAGGAGAAACACTAGGCCTGATGAAGCCTTTATCCAACAAATCCTGCAATTGCTCCTTCAATTCCTTCAACTCTGGCGGGGCCCTACGATACGGCAGAGTGGAAATAGGTTGAGTTCCCTCAGCTACCTCAATAAAAAAGTCAATATCCCTGTCGGGTGGCATACCCGGCAAGTCAGCAGGGAATGCCTCTGGAAACTCAAGAACTACGGGCACAGACTCCAGGGAAGGAACCTCGGCACTAGAATCACGAACATAGGCCAGATAGGCCAAACAACCCTTCTCGACCATGCGCCGAGCCTTCATATAAGAAACAACTCTACCAGAAGAATGACTAGGAGTCCCCCTCCACTCCAAACGAGGTACCCCTGGCAAGGCCAAGGTCACTGTCTTGGCATGACAGTCCAGGATAGCATAATAGGGAGATAACCGGTCCATACCCAATATAACATCAAAGTCTACCATATCCAGAAGCAATAAATCTACCCGAGTCTCCAAACTCCCGATAACAACTAAGCAAGAACGGTAGACTCGATCTACCACAATAGAATCACCCACCGGGGTAGACACATACACAGAAGTACTCAAAGAATCACGAGGCATGCTCAAATAAGGGGCAAAATATGAGGACACATAGGAGAAAGTAGAACCCAGATCAAATAACACCGAAGCATCTCGGCTGCAAACTGAGACTGTACATGTGATAACTTCATCGGAGGCCTCAGCCTCGGGCCTGGCAGGAATAGCATAACAACGGGGCAGAGCCCCTCCAATCTGGACATCCCTGGGCCTACCTGCTGCAACCTGACCTCTACCTCTCGTGGCCTGAGCTCCACCTCAATGAACATGTCCTCCTCCTCTGGCACCACGACCACCCCTAGCTGGCTGAGAGGGCGGGGGTGCACCTAATACTGGAACCATGGCACGAGAGCCCTGATACGGGGGACCACTAGAAGCTCAGGGACAATACCTGACAATGTGCCCCGGAACACCACAGGAATAACACGACCTCTGCTGATATGTCTGGGGACTCTGGAACTGTCCCTGACGACCCTGATAACCACCTTGATAACTTTGAAGTGGCTGCGCACTGATGGTTGCTGGTGGTGCACTAACAGAAGCTGGCGGTGCACGGTGAGATACCTGAAGTGCTGACTGAAAAGGTCGGGGTGGATGACCCCTATTGAAAGAATCCCTGCCTCCGGATGAGGCTCCACTGAATCTACCAAAGTGATGGGGCCTCTTGTCATCCCCCTGACCACCTCCATGTGACAAAATCATCTCAATCCTCCTGGACACATCGGCCGCATCCTGGAACAAAATATCAGTACCTGACTCCCTGGCCATCTGGAGTTTGATGGGTTGAGCTAAACCCTCAATAAATCTCCGCACTCTCTCACGATCAGTGGGAAGTATCATAAGTGCATGCTTGGCTAGAGCGATGAACCTGGTCTCGTACTGAGTAACAGACATAGAACCCTGCTGGAGGCGCTCAAACTGCCTCCTAAGATCCTCTCACTGAGTAATGGGAAGAAACTTCCCCAAGAATAGCTCGGAGAAATGAGCCCAAGTCAAAGGTGCAGACCCAGCTGGCCTGGTCAAGCAACAATCTCTCCACCAAGTCTTGGCTGTGCCAGATAACCGAAAAGTAGTAAAGTCAAATCCATTGGACTCCACTATGCCCATGTTCCGAAGAACCTCATGAAAACTGTCCAAGTAATCATGTGGATCCTCCGACGGTGCACCAGTAAAAGTAGTAGTGAATAACTTGGTGAACCGATCTAGTCTCCATAGAGCATCCGCTGACATAGCCGCACCCTCGGCTGCCGGTGCCACAATACCCGGCTGAACTACTCCAGCTGTCTGAGGTGCTGGAGTCTGAAACTGAGTGGCAACCTGCTCTGGGGTATGAATAACAGGAGTCTGGGTCCCTCCCCCAGCCTGAGATCCAGCTGGTGCAGTAGGAAGAAGACCTGCATGTGCTACACTCTCCATGTGTCCTACCAGACGGACAAGAGCGTCCTGAAGCACTGGGGTAGCTATGAACCCCTCTGGGACCTGCGCTGATCCAACTGGGACTGCCGGAACTGGGACCTCCTCGTCAGACTCGACCTGAGGGTCCTCCACTAGGGCTGCTGCTCTAGGCTGAGCCCGGCCCTGGCCTCGGCCTCTAGCACGGCCTCGTCCTCGACCTCGACCCCTCGTAGGAGCTATAGTAGGAGTGTCGTGCCGCTGAGCGGAACCAAGGGAAGTACGCGGCCTCGCCATCTACGAGAGAGTAGAATAGGAACCCAATCAGTACTCAAAATTCATATCGCACGACAGAGATGAAAAAATGTGGAATTATCCTAACTTTGCATCCTCTGGGGGATAAGTACAGACGTCTCCGTACTGATCCCTCAAACTCTACCAAGTTTGTCCGTGAGTTGTGAGACCTAAGCAACCTAGAGATCTGATACCAACTATCACGACCCGAAATCCCAGCTTCAGGTCGTGACTGCGTCGAACGTTGAACTCGCTAGACAAGCCAACGTGTACAGTTAATCTAACATCAAAACACCAATTTAACGGAATTGACGGAAAATACTTTACAATCTTTAACAACGGAAAATAGATAAATGCCTCAAAGCTGAGTGGAATAGCAAATACAAATGTCGCATAGGCCCCAAAACCGGGATGTCACAACTCACGAACTATATATAGAATGCTAAATACAAGGTATGAAAGAAGATACATAATTGTCTTGGAAAACTAGAGAAAGGACAAGACAACATGAGATCTAAGGATAGAAGAGATGCCAAGGCCCACGAACGCCAGCGGATATACCTTGAAGCCTCTGGGGTGGACTGAAGGAGACTCCATCAACGCTGTCCACTGGGTCCGGGTGCGGGATCTGCACAACATTAAGAAGTGCAGTGTAGTATCAGTACAACCGACCCCATGTACTGAGTAAGTGCCGAGCCTAACCTAGGCCGAAGTAGTGACGAGGCTAGACTTAGCAGCAACGTTAACTTGTCCTATTCTACAACCCAAAGCATGGAAAAATAAGGCAAGAGATAGACAGACAAATATGGGGATACAGGATCAGTTAAAGGGGAACAGATGAGATAGTGCAGTTAAATGAGTATGAAGAGCAGACAAGAAAAGGCAATTAAACAAGTGAATGCTAAGGAAACCGGTTTAAATGCCAGAAATGTAAATAATGGCACGGCATCACCCTTCGTGATTTTACTCTCTTTCTCACAATGCGATGTACGATGTGAAATAATCATGAAACATGGCACGACATCACCCTTCGTATTTTTACTCTCTTCCTCACTATGCAAATGATGATGTAATCAATGTAATCATGGCACGACATCACCCTTCGTGCTTTTACTATCTTCCTAACTATGAAAATTATGATGCAATCAATGTAAATCATGGCACGACATCACCCTTAGTGCTTTTACTCTCTTCCTCACTATGCAAATTATGATGTAATCAATGTAAATCATGGCACGACATCACCCTTCGTGCTTTTACTCTCTTCCTCACTATGCAAATTATGATGTAATCAATGTAAATCATGGCACGACATCACCCTTCGTGCTTTACACTCTTCCTCACCAAAACACTGACAATATAAATGGCAAGGAATGCAACATAGTGGAAATACAACTCAAAATCACCCGACAAGGGGAAAGTATCAATCAATATCATAACAATTGCCCGGCAAGGGTCTCAGCTATAACCAATCATTTCAAATATATCCTTTACAATTGGGTTCTCAATCGAACCAATACATCATGAGTTCATCACCCAGAGATTTCACAATATTCAACCTCCAAGTGGAGACAAATTCATAGTATGACGAACATGGGAGTAATAATAAGATTTTCATCAAAAATAGACTCACGGGTATGCTTGGCACACAATGCATAGGTACTCGTCACCTCACCTAGGCATTTAACATGATAAACACTTAACACATAGCACACACTACCTATTCTCTCACCAAAGTTAGACAAGACACTTACCTCAGTCCAAAAAAATAGCAATCAAGCCTCTAACACCGCCTTTTCTTTAGAATCCGACTCCGAAACGATATTATCTAGACATAATTAACTCAAGTATATCCATAATGACTCAATAAATCCATCCCATAACCCAATTACCCATTTCCTAGCATTCTTCCAAAAATACAAAAATTCGACCCCGGGCCCGCTTGATCCAAACACGAGGCTCGGACCAAAACCCGATCACCCATACCCCCACAAGTTAGAATATATAATTTATTTTGAAATTCGACCCCAAATTGGGGTTGAATTACCCAAAATTCCCAAAAATCTAACTCTACCCAAAACTCCTAATTTCTACTTTGCTTTTAGGATTTTAGGCCTAGATTCTAGTGATTAGGGAAGGAAATTGAAAGAAATTGGTGTTAGGAACACCTACCCAAAAGGCTATGGAGGAGAAAATGGCTTGAAGGTCTTCAATTGAGGTTGGAGAAGTAGGAGGAGGTGAAAAATTATGAAATCCCGTATGGTATTCTGTTTTTGGGGTATTTTAATAACAGGGCAAAAATACCCTTCGCGTTCGCGAGCCCCTGGCCGCGTTCGCGAAGGGTCAGCTACCCTGACCTACGCGTTCACAAGGATCAGGACGCGTTCGTGTAGGTTTGACCCTACTGACCTTCGTGTTCGCGTGCGTACGACCGCGTTCGCGATGCGCTACGCTACCTAGCCCCCGACCTCACCTTAACCCTACACGTTCGCATCCATGGGGACGCGTTCGCGTAGAGACACCATCCGGTGCTCCGCGTTCGCGTCTCCCTCTGTGCATTCGCGTAGAGTAAAACCCAGGTCGCCCTATTTTACCCTTTGCGTTCGCGAGACATTGGCCGCGTTCGCGAAGAGTATTACACCAGACACCAGAAACCAGCTACTTCACACCAGATTTTCTCACTTTTTGCACCCTGTTAGCTACCCGAAACTCACCCGAGCCCTCGGGACTCAAAACAAAAAACATACACGACTCCCAAATCATTATACAAACTTATTCAAGAACTAAAACCACCGAAATAACATCAAAATCAATGAATTAAACCTCAAAACTCATAGAATTTTCTCAAAACTTCATAAGGCTCAATTATTCCAATTTTTTATCTGAAACCTGTCATATTACGTCCGTTTTACACCAAACTTTACAGATAACTCACATAACATACATTAAACCTGTTCTGGACTCCGGAACCATAATACGGGCCCGGTAACACAGATTTCAAATCAAATTTCATTTTCAAAAGTCCTTATTATTTCCATAAAACAATTTTCCTTAAAAATTCATTTTCTTGGGCTTGGGACCTCGGAATTCGATTCCGGGCATACGCCCAAGTCCCATATTTTTCTACGGACCCTCCGGGACCGTCAAATCACAGGTCCAGGTCCTTTTACCAAAAAGGTTGACCAAAGTCAACTGAATTCAATTAATTACTACAAATTCAACTTATTATCAAGTTTTTTTAACATAAAAGGTTCCCGGCTACGCGCCCGGACTGCACACGCACATCGAGGTAAGATTAACGAAGGCTTTTGAGGCCTCGGAACACAAATTTAGCTAAATATACACAAGATGGCCTTTTGGGTTATCACATAAGAGAACACAAACAATTCTGTCTTCTTTCTTCCCTTATTCTGGTTTTTCTTTTCTAAGTAATTATCAAAGAGATTTAAAATTGAAGAAGTAGCAACTACCAGTGCAAAATCAAACAGAAAAATGGAGGTATACATACACCATTGCCATCCCGGATCCCACACATGAGTCATAGAGTTGGAAACCACATACTCTTAATAGAATCTTAGAGTTAAGGTCTTGGTATTTATCCCTGGTGCCGTGATAATGTGATTTCTAAGATGGCTTAACTCAATTTCTAGCTCAGTCATAGTTTGGTTGGTAAGAGATTGAAGACATGGAACCCGAGCCTTGATAATATACTCTAAATGTTTCAATATGATTTTCTTAAGATGTTGTATCTGTCTTGTGAGCGAAATGCCGTAATATTGGGAAAAAATGCTCTATAACCAATTCTTGTTCGATATTTTTAGCTTCCTTGATTAGGCTAGCAACAATCAACTGTTGTTGAACCTCAGGCACTGAGCCTTCGACTAGCATTTTCACATCGCTCTCTTCTTCGGACTTTCCATCCTTGAAGGTAGACTCCATTAGTGTTATAGGGAGTAAGGTAGTTACGTTTGAAAGAGAACTAATGTTGACTACTTGGCTGTTGGTATTCCCTGAAATTCCCTGTGCCGAACAACCAACATTCCTGCTATGCTTACTATCGATCTCTTTTTCAAACATTTCATCGAACACCTTGCACGCTTCCGTTCTGCCTCTGTAGTTAGATTGCTCGGACTCGCTAAAGCCTAATAAAATAGCCTCAAAACAACTCTGGTACTCAGACACGGTAGTTGTTTACCGGAGCTTCGCCAATCGTCATTCTACTGATTCTAGTCCCTTTTGACGGAAACGAATTCGCACCTTCGCAATAAAATGTTCCCAATCCACCAGCTGCTTGTTCCGGAAGAGCCATCGGTACCAATCTAAAGCTTCTCCATCGAGATAGGACGAGGCGAGAAGTAACTTGTTGTTTTATGAAATTCCATAGAATGCAAAGTATCGTTCGGCCTGAGAAATCCAGGTCTCCAGATTCTCGCCATAGAATCGTCGAAATTCCATCGGAGTGGGCTTGCTTGTTGCAAGGTTTCCAACCAACTCTTTTAACAGAAAACGAATTTCAGCCAAATCGTTAGACCATGAATCCTTTGTGACCTTAATTGAATCGCCGATAGTCCAAAATATTTGGTCCTCCATTGAAGACCTCTGGCTGAAAGCACCAATGTAACAAACTGGATATTACACCCAAACCAACTGATTATATTAACTCACTAAATAGAATTACGATAACCAAATATTAATAGAACAGTAGAAAGCAACACTAAAGGAAATAAAGAGTAGATGAGAAGAGAAATTGCAACCTAAAGCTAAGAAGAAAGGGGATGAGAGACAGATTCAGCAGAGGAAGATGAGAAGAACAGAGTGAGCCAAGGCTTCAACATAATTCAAATGCCCTCCATATCCCCCTGGATCCCAAATATAACTCCCTGATATTCTATTGGGCTGTTTAATCCTTGGGCTTTCTTTTAAATTAGGTCCTGGCCCAATAGTCCTAACTGGATCAGTCTTGTTCACAACATAAAATCCATTTTACTTATACAATTTTGGGTTTTCGATGTGATATCCCATATAATTAATTATATATAAGGGATAAAATGTTATGTGGGGTTTAATAACGAGAATCAAATAATATATTACTAATTCGATTATGCTTACCTATGAATCTATATACATGATTGAAATTGGGATTTGAATAAGAATAATTCGAAGGAGAAAATCCTTAATTCAATTGTTATTGTTAAGTGCATATCATAATTCTTATATTATTAACCATTGCCCATTGCGTAATAATCTCAAAATTATAAATCGATTAGTGATCGTTTGAGTTCGTACACTATTGGATTTTGAAATGAACTTCTATAATAACAGGCGAATGTACTATTCCACCAAAGGGTTCAACTGAATTTTTAATTTTCAATGCGGAGTAAAAATTTATATATTAAAGTTTATTAAAATTAAAAAAATAGTAAATATGAACCTATAACTTTAAAAATATAATGGGTTCAATACCAAAAGCATTAAAAGATATACTCATAGAATTTAAATCCTGCGTTGGAAACTAAACCAAGATAAATTAGTATTCCTAAGTTGTCTAGGATTTGATATTTGGTAATTTATTTAATTTATTTCTAATTAGGATTCACAACCAAAATCATGTATGAATAGGTTTTTTAGATTCTAGTCAAATTTGATTTGTAGTATTATAAATAGGGGTGATACTACATATTTTTTATTGTGGAGAGGTAGCTACAATGTAGTGCGATTGAAGAGTTTAAAAGTTAAACGCCTTCTACCACGTTCTTTCCCTAGTTTGATAAATTTCTTATTTATATCCTTTGTTCGATTTGTTGCGTGTGCCTAAATTATTATTCGGCGTATTTCAACCCTTCAAATTAGTATCAGAGCTTGTTTGAGATTCTGTCAGAGCATGTGAGATCCAACAAAAAAAACAAGGATACTCTATTACTGTAACGACCCGGCCGGTCATTTCGTGAAATTAGCCATGTTTCCCCTGTTTCGAATTTGTTATATCTTATTTAACCTATTCTTGATGTGTGGAGTTGGTTTGGGTTCAGAGTGGTCGTGGTGAGAATTGAGACACTTAGTCTCTTAAATGAGCTTAATAGTTAAAAAAGTCGACCGGGAGTTGACTTATAGGTAAACGACCTCGGAATGTGGATTTTATAGCTCAGAAAGCTTTGTTAGGTAATTGGGACTTAGGAGTGTGTTCAGAATGTAATTTTGAGGTCCAGAGTTGAATTAGGCTTCAATTGGCGAAATTGAGTTTTTGGCTATTTCCGGTCTGCAGTGGAAAATTAGCTATCAGGGTCGGAATGGAATTCCGAAAGTTGGAACAAGTTTGTAGGGTCATTTTGAATATGTGTGCAAATTTTCAGGTCAATGGGACATGTTTTGGATGGTTTCGGCATCTTTGGCGAAATTTGGAAGTTTCTAAGTCCATAGACTTGAATCCGAGGTGAATTGAGTGTTTTGGCATTGTTTTGAGTGTTTCGAAGGCTCGACTAAGTTTGAATAAGGTTATGGGATGTGTTGGCATGTTTGGTTGAGGTCTCAAGGGCCTCGGGTGTGTTTCGGGTGGTTAACGGATCAATTTTTGGAGTTTGGTGATGGCAGATTTTGCTGGTGTTTGGGTTCTGGTTTTCTTCTACGCGATCGCGTAGGCTTAGTGGAGAGTCTGGGTGAGTTGTGCTATGCGATCGTAGAAGGGAGGATGCGATCGCGTGAGAGGGTAGTCTTTGAGCTTCGCGAACGCGTGGCCTGCTTCGCGTTCGCGTAGAAGGAAGGGAGCGAGTGAGGCTGAGATGGTTATGCTTCGCGATCGCGTGAAGAGGTGTGCGAACGCGTGGGGTTGAGTCTCACTGCATCGCGATCGCGTGTGGATGTCTGCGATCGCGTAGGATAAGTTTTGGGGAGTGTCACTTTTGTTCTTCACGATCGCGTGGGTATTTCCGCGATCGCACTTAGTAAAGTACCTGGGCAGAAACTTTAAGTTCAAAAATGAGGGTTTAGTCCATATTTTCAAAAATCCATTAGAGAGCTCGGGAGAAGGTGAAATTTGAGGGAATTTTCAGTGGAGTTATTGGGGTAAGTATTCTTCAATCATATTTGGGTTAATTCCATGATTTAGTCTTGATTTTCTTCATTTAATTTGAGAAATTAGGATGGAAATTGGGAAAAAATGGGAGGAAGGTTTGAGAATTTCTTTTGATGATTTGAATGGGTAATTGAGGTCGGATTTTGATGAATTTGATATGGGTAGACTCATGAGGGAATAAATATTCAGGTTTTGTGATTTTTATCAAATTCCGAGACGTGGTCTCAGGGGTCGGGTTTGGCCAATTTCGGGATTTTGGGTTAGTTTTGATAATTTTCGAATGAGTTTGGTTCCTTAGCCTATATTGATTGTATAAATCTGTTTTTTGGTAGATTTGGAGCACTCGAAGGCCGAGTCTAGAGGCAAAGGCACTGTGGGCTAGGATTTTAGCCGATTTTGAGGTAAGTAACGTTTCCAAACTTGGTTCTGAGGGTTCGAAACCCCGAACTATATGATATATGACTATAATTAAGGTGACGCACATGGCAAGTGACGGGCGTGCGAGCGTGCACCAATTAATTTATGGCCTGACTCATCCCATGGCACCGTCTAGTAGCTATTACGTTTTCTATCCGCACTTCTGTTAATGTGGTAAATGTGAACATGTTAGAAATCATGTTAAGAACAAATGCTAAGGCTTCATGCCGAATATTCTGAGACCCGAGTGGTCGTATATTACTGTCTCTTTATGTGTTTATTTGATTTTATATACTCTGTCCTGTTATAGTATATCATTTCATGCCTCAGTCTCGGTAATTGCAATTTTATATGTATTTATCATTGTTCCGGGCTAATTCATGCACATGTGAGCCATGTGAGCGAGACTAGAGAGAAATGATTGAGTAAGGCTGAGAGCCTGTTGTTGAGACAATTATGAGATCGGACTGCCTATCGCAGCGATACTCTGATCATGCCTTCGTTGGCTTGATATAGCGCTTGGGCCCGTAGGAGCCCTTTCGGAGTCTTTACACCCCCAGTGAGCGCATTGATATTGAGGGAGGGATCTTCCCTGGACATGGACCTTGTCCGAAGTTGATGGTATGTGAGGGATGGATCGTCCCTAGACATGGATCTTGTCTGAGTGTTGTATTCCGGAGATGGATCTTCTCCGTGGGGCTGGATTGGCCTTTTTCTCAATATTGAGTGACTACGGTCACCGATGATTATGTACATTCCGGGATGGACCTTCCTTGGGCCTGAGAGCCATATACGGTACTGAGTGGAGTTCTGTGTGAGGGTTGTGAGCACTATGTGCATTTTCCACACTGGTTTCATATATTTATATATATTGGCATGTAGAGTATACTGGGCATACTTGACATATTTTGTTCATTTTCTGATAAACTGTTAGCATGTCGAATTTCTGTACATTGTTTATTGTGAATTCTGAGGTTTAGTTCGTCACTACCTCTCAACCCATAGTTTGGGTTCGTTACTTCTGAGTTGGTGTGCTCATGTTACCCCCTGCACCTTGTGTGCAGATCCATGTTCATCTAGACCCGGTAGTAGTGGTTGATTGACCGACGGAGTTCCCAGGAATCTTCGAGGTAGCAGTTGGCGATCGCAACCTCGATTTATCCTTCTTTATCTCCCTGTCGCATTTTCATTATTTCAGACTATGTTGTCCTCCTTTCTATTTTGACATTTTATATTGTAGTAGCTCGTGACTTGGTGACACTAGACCTGGGATTGGGTTTTTAAACCGTGTTTTAGTGGTGTTAGACTTTCAAATGGATTATTATTGGCACTATTGCTTCTAAATTTATAATTTTTCTAAAAATTTAAACTTGTTTCAATGGAATGTGTGGCTTGCCTGATTTCACGACAGGCGCCATCACGACTAAGTTTTTGGGTTCGTGACAATTTCCTAATTGTCCCCTTTTTGTGTTTGATGGAAAAAAGTAATTTCGAAACTTGGTATCAACAGATAAAGGATTTTTTTGAGGCTACTGGATTATGATCCACCATTGACGAATGATTTGAGGACCCGGGAGGTACAACGTTGACGGGTGATGTAACTATGAATTGGAGAATAAAAGACATTTAAATTATAAGACATGCTACTATCTTGCCATTGAGGTCAAATTGCATGTATCTAAAAGTTATTTGCATGCAAAGTCATCAAAGAAGGCTTGGACAATCTTTGTGAAATCATATCAAGAAGTTGTTGACATAAAGAAGGACAAACTGCAAGAGTTTAGTAATCAATTTGAGTTGGCTCGTATGGGATCGACATAGTATATCAAAGATTTTTTTACAAGAATCGAAGAAATAGTCAATGGTCTAAGGACCAGTGGAGAAGTATTGAAAGAAGTTAAAATTGTTGAAAAAAATATTGCAATCTCTAATTTTAAAGTTTAGCAACAAGAAAGTTATTCTTTAGGCTACCAAAGATCTTAGTACTCTCGTACTTGATGATTTAGAAGGTGAATTAGTAGTGACATATGAGAGATCATTGAATCAACAAAAATATGAGACATTGGATGAGGCATCACAAGAAAGTTGATCAACCAAAATAAAAAGAAGGATGAAGAAAATAAATCAAGAATGCCAAAATTCAGAAACAAATGAGAAAAGAAGAGAAGGCATATGTAATTTTTATTGTGATAGAGATTCTATTGAATGCAAAGAGAAGTCAAATAATATTTAAATTGATCTGCAAAAAGTTTCTCCAGTTGTTAAAAAGGAAGATTTGGTTGCAAGGGACGTTCGTCCAAAAGAGAATGGTGTTTCACCATAAAAATTATTTGATGGTATTGAAGATGAAGTAATGAAGAAGAAAGATAGTTTATCAAGAGAAAGTTTCTAACTTCTACCCAAGATTGAGGCAGAAATAGCTTGGGATCTGTTGAAGAACTCGATCATGATAAGAATCATGATAAGGATAAGCTAGGTTAGATAGATTGTATTGTAGAGTTAGAACTCTAACTCAATGTAATAGTTATACTTGAAGTAGAACTCTAAACCATTAGTGGTAGTAGTTATGTGACTTGTATAAATTAAGACTTTATATAGCTTTGAACATATGAGAAAACACATGGTTCTTCAATATTCTTTCCTCTCAACCTTGTAATTTTCTACATGGTATCAGATCACACTAAAGCTACGCTGCTGACACAATCAAACATGGCCTTAACAACATCTTCAACCTCACTGTGTGTATCACTTGCTTCCCTGCACCATCTAATTGCTTCCTGCCCAGTTAAGTTGAAGCCAACGAACTACTTGATCTGGAGGACACAAATACTCCAGTTAATTCAAGTGATGAAGGTGACAAATCTGATTAAGGAAGGGAATCCATACATAAGCACTTCATCCACTTCTGATGGTGCTAACAAGACTGTCGATAATGGTGATGACAACACTGACTGGGAAGATAAAGATGTGCTTCTGAGGAGTTGGATTTCTTCCACAATGACTGAAGAAAGCATGTACCTCATAGTAGGATGTACAACTTCCAAAGAGATGTGGGAATGTCTGGAAGAAGCATACCTGCAGGCAACCAAGGATAAGGAGTTCCAGCTTAAGCAACAACTACAGAACATCAAGCTAGGAACCAAAAAGCTTGATGAATATTTGAAGGATTTCAAAGGCATATGTGATGGTCTCTCAGCCATACACAAGCCTATTGATGAAGACAGCGAAGTGATCAACTTTGCTAGAGGACTTGGTCCAAAGTACAAAACTTTTAGGATTGCCATGCTGGGAAAGGCCCCATATCCTACACTGAGTCAGTTTGTCAATGCCCTTAGAGGATTTGACATGGGAGAAGATGAAGAACAAGTGACTCAACAAAGCTACAATATGGCTTTTTCTGCTCAAAGAGGGAGAGGTCGTGGAAGCTACTCTAACAGAAGAGGAAACTTACACTTCTCCTCGAGAGGAAGAGGTTTCAGACCAGCAGGACAAGGCAACAATCAGACTAATTAACCTACTCAGAACAATGCTGCAAACTTAAGACAACAACAGGGCAAGGAAAATTTCCAAATATGTGGAAGAAACAATCACACAGCCTTAAAATGCTTCTATAGGTGGGACTACTCCTACTAGTCTACAGAAGATCTGCCACACGCTTTTTCTGCTATTAAACTGCAGACTACACAGGCTGAGGATGATGCTATGTATGTTTACTCTGGTGCAAGCAACCACATAACCAATTCAACAGGTAATTTATCAAATCTTCAACCTTAATATGGTCCTGATAAGATAATAGTTGGAGATGGCTTAAAACTTGACATCACACATATTGGAAATACAACAAAATCTGGACTTAAAGTAAAAGAAATCCTTGTTGTTCCTAAGATTAAGAAGAAACTGTTGTCAGTTAGTAAACTTGCTAAGGACAATTCTTGTATACTTGAGTTTGATTAATCTGATTTTGTTGTAAAGGACAAGAGCTCAGGGGGACTTCTGTCCAAGGGATCTAAGAAGAATGACCTATATGCACTGGAGGACAATAACTTTTATGCATTATCTGCATCAAAGGAGTGGAAGAATACATACAGTATTTGGCATGCCAGATTAGGTCATCCTAGCTTAAAGTCTTTAAAAATTCTTAGTAGTAACAAGTGTATTGATGTCAAGTACTGGAAAAAGTCCCTATTGTATGTGTTAGTTGTTGGTTAGGAAAAGGATGTAAGCTTCCATTTGAATTAAGAAATAAGATTGAAAAAGAGCCTTTGCTTAAAATTCATTGTGATCTTTGAGGTCCATCTCCTATTGAATCATCTCAACACATGAGATACTATGTAGTGTTTGTTGATGACTGTACAAGATATACTTGTCTCTATCCACTAAGAAGGAATCTGAATTCTATGATACTTTTGTTAAGTTCCAAAAGATGGTTGAGAAACAATTCACTAAGACTATTAAGGTTTTTCAGTGTGATGGGGGTGGTGAATTTAACAGTACTGCTTTTATTGAACATCTGGATAACTGTGGTATTATCAGACATATATCATGCCCTCACACACCTGAGCAGAATGGAGTCTCTGAGAGAAAACACAGACATATAGTAGAAACTGGTCTGACCTTGTTGTTTCATGCAAAATTACCACAGTTTCTTTCGGTAGAAGCCTTCTTGACAGCTGTATTCTTAATTAACAGAATGCCTTCATCAGTGTTACACATTGTGACTCCATTCTTTAAGCTCTTTGGAGAGCATCTGAATTACAGTAGTTTAAAGGTGTTTGGTCGCAGATGTTTTCCCTACTTAAAAGGTAAAACAAAATTCTCCCCTAAGACCTATCCTTATGTGTTTATTGGATACAGTAGCCTTCACAAAGGATACAGATGCTATCACCCATCTACTAGAATAGTGTTTGACTCCAGACATGTGGTCTTTGATGAGAACACATTGCCTTATGTGCAGCCAAATGCATCACTAGACAGTTCTAGTGATTCTACTCACATTGCTACATTCTATGAGTTTTTCTCCAGGTTGCAGAATACCTCAAGACCAGATGTGCACTCCTCTAGTTCAGGGGAAGTTCCGAATGGACCATCATTACTTGGTGTAGGTGATGTTAGTGCACCATTACCTAGTGATCATCTCACTACTGAAGATCCAGTTGATGATGAGCCTACCCCTCATGCTGATCACAATCATGTTGATCACACTGATGTTGAGCCTGCCCATGCTGATCACAATGATGTTGTTGATCACACTGCTGAGCCAGCTGAATCCTCTTTAGCAGCAGTTCCTACAGGAACAGAGGATCTCATGACCTCTGAGAGTGAAGAATCAAACAGTTCAGTTCAAGACAATGCACCTCCTAACTCTAATGATTTTTCAGTTTATGATCCACAGGGAATTTAACTTGAAGTTGACTTGTCTCATTGGTTTAATATTGGACCTAATCAGAATACACAAGCTATACCAATACAAGCTACCCCAACTAATGATGCAGAACCAGCAGAGCACACATCAAATGCGCAAAGCCATCACATGGTCACACGATAGAAATAAAAATACATGCCAGTAAGACACATGTGTTTGGTAGCAACTAAGGAACCACAAACTATAAACGAGGCACTTAGATCAGCGGAATGGTTTGCAGCAATGCAAGAGGAGATAGATGCACTGAATCAAAACAAGACTTGGATATTGGTGCCTAAGTCACCTGGTATGAATATAGTTGGCTCTAGGTGGGTGTTTAAAACCAAGTTGAAGGCTGATGGATCTATTGACAGGTGCAATGCAAGACTAGTTGCCAAAGGGTATTCACAGCTTGAAGGAGTGGATTTTGAAGAAACCTTCAGCCCAGTTGTTAAAGCAACCACTATAAGAATAGTCCTTTCTGTAGCTATGAGTCTCCACTGGTGTATTAGGCAACTAGATGTAAAGAATTCCTTCCTACATGGTTATCTATAGGAGGAGGTGCACATGAGTCAGCCACCAAGTTTTAAAGATTCTAGACATCCTGACAGTGTGTGTCTTCTAAAGAAAGCACTATATGGCCTTAAGCAGGCACCTAGAGCCTGGTTTGACAGGTTTAGTTTGCATTTACTTCATCTTGGTTTTAAGTGCAGAAAAGCAGACTCATCACTCTTTATGATGCATTGCAAAAGAGGCACAGTTCTTCTCCTACTGTATGTTGATTATATCATTGTCACTGGGAGTCAAACTACACTGATTTCAGAAATCATTGATGAACTAGGCAAGGAATTTGCTATGAAGGACCTTGGTCCTTTACACTTATTATTAGGGATTGAGGTCACCTACTTTACTGGAGGCATTTATCTGAATCATAGTAAATATGCTACAGAGTTACTGGCCAAAACTGGCATGACACTTGCTAAGCCAATAAGCACACCTTTGGCACAGAAGCATGGTCTACAAGAAGTTGTAGATGATCCAGTTGATGCCTCACTATACAGAAGCATTGTTGGTAGTCTGCAGTATTTAACACTCACAAGGCCAGATATAGCTCATGCAGTGAACTTAGCA
This sequence comes from Nicotiana undulata, assembly GCA_005239495.1. NCBI lineage: Eukaryota > Viridiplantae > Streptophyta > Magnoliopsida > Solanales > Solanaceae > Nicotiana > Nicotiana undulata. The sequence continues at coordinate 112,456 of ML244011.1, read as the reverse complement.
AGCCAATTCATGAAAAGCCCAAACAACACTTATTACCAAGTTGTAAAGAGGACACTTAGGTATGTGAAAGGTACAACTAAGTATGGTCTGAGAATTCTATCTCAGTCACCATTCAGGCTATATGGTTTCTCTGATGCAGACTGGGGAGGATGTACTACAGGCTACAATGTATACCTAGGAGCTAACTACATATCTTGGACATCCAAGAAGCAACACACAGTGGCAAGGTCTAGTGCAGAAGCTGAGTATAGAGCACTTGCCTCTACAACTGAAATGACATGGATAACCTACATTCTCAATGACATTGGGGTTCGTTTAAAAACTGCACCAACTTTGTTGTGTGATAACTTAAGTGCATTATATATGACAGTCAATCCATTAATGCATGCCAAAACAAAGCATGTTGAGATGGACTATCATTTTGTTAGAGAAAAGGTTGCTCATGGTCAGCTAGTCACAAGGTTTGTTAGATCAAAAGACCAGCTCGCGGACATTCAAACTAAGGCATTGACTAAGCAGATGTTTGGAGAATTTCGAAGCAAGCTAGGAGTGGTGACTACACCCCTCACTAGCTTGAGGGGAAGTGTTGAAGAACTCTATCATGATAAGAATCGTGATAAAGATAAGCTAAGTTAGTTAGATTATATTATAGAGTTAGAACTCTAACTCAATGTAATAGTTATACTTGAAGTAGAACTCTAAACCATTAGTAGTAGTAGTTATGTGACTTGTATAAATTAAGACTTTGTATAGCTTTGAACATATGAGAAAACACACGGTTCTTCAATATTCTTTCCTCTCAACCTTGTGATTTTCTATATAACCAAAAAAACACATGATTATAGATATTGAAGATACAATAATTTCGTGCTATTGTTCGAGATTGCATGTTTCAAGGAGTATGATAAAATATTTATTGGTGGCATTACTCTACAACCTATATTATGTTCAATTGGAGTTAAATGGGCGTACAAGTCCAACTACAAGTCAACTGGAGAATTAGATGATTACAAAGTAAAGAAAAATTATATTGATGATATTTTGAAGGGATTTAGCATGAGTAAAGACAAATCATATATAAGAAATATTCAAGATAAATTGAAGTTGACTAAAGATGGCACGTGTTTGTTGATGCTACATATTTTAGAAAATTGGTAGGGAGTCTAAGGTACTTGGCTTCTACAAAGTCTGATATTACTTATGGAGTTGGATTAATTAACAAGTTTATGGAGACTCCACGACAATCCCACTTGCAAGCAATAACGAGAATTGTGAGATATATTCAAGGTACGTAGACTGATAGTATATTTTATTCAAAGACTAATGATAGTAGTCTTGTGAGATTTACAGACAGTGATTGGGTTGGTGTACGATACGAAGAAAAAGTAAGTTGCTTTATCAAAAGTTGAAGCAGAGTACATAGCTACAACAAGTAGTGCTACACAAATATTGTACACAAACATTGTGATTAAGGAGAATGCTTGGATTTCTTTAACATAAGCAAGACAATCCTGCAATAATTGTTTTGTGATAGCAAGTCTGCAAATTGAGTTAACAAAGAATCCAGTTTTTCACGGGTATAACATACACATTGATATCAAATTTCACTTTATTCGTGACTTGGTTGAATACAAGGAGATTTTATTGAGTATTGCAAGAATATGGAGCAAGTTGCTGATTTTTTCAGAAAGCCACTAAACTTGGAGTTATTCATCAAGTTGAAGAAGATGTTGGGAATGATCAAATTTGGAGATCTTGATTTACGGGAGGCTTTTGAAAACTAAACCAAGATTAAGTAGTATTCCTAAGTTGTCTAGGGTTTGATATTTGGTAGTTTATTTAATTTATGTCTAATTAGGATTCACAACCAAAATCATGTATGAATAAGTTTTTTAGATTCTAGTCATATTTGGTATGTAGCATTATAAATAGGGATGCTACTACGTATTTTCTATTGCGGAGTGGTAGCTACAATGTAGTGAGATTCAAGAGTTTGAAAGTTGTAAAAAAGACTCATACCATGTTCTCTTCTTAGTTTGATAAATTTCTTCTATATAGCCTTTATTGGATTTGTTACTAGTGCCAAAATTATTCTTTGAGGTATTTCAATCCTATTAATAATGTTGGAAAACTAATTCAAAGTTGTAGTAGGAAACCTTAATTGTTTAAGATTTAGTTTATTTAATTTATGTCTCAATAGGATTTGTAATCATAATTAATATAAGAATAGGCTTTCGTATTTCTAGTTAAAATAAGTTTCGTACTATTATAAATAAAGGTATTACTAGCTTATTTTAATGTGTGGAGGAAATTAATAATTGTAGAGAGCTTTCAAAGTGTTATAATAAAATATTTTCCTTCATATTGGTATCAGAGCTTCTACGATCTTGGGAGAGAAGCAAGTAGCTTTCGCCGCCGGCGGGCGGTGCAAGCCAACGTGTGCTGCCCGTCTGGCCAAAGGTTATATTGGAAAAAGTCATGAATTACGTTAGCAAAATCATAGATAGTTATCAACGAAAGTAGATTATTCGGTAAAAAAGTTTTAAGACATATTCAGAAGAAAAAAAAAGTTTAAAGAGGTGCAAACAAATATGGCACAAGATGAAGAATCTCTTCCCTAAAAGTTGAAGAGAGAGTTAAAAAAGTTGGAATTTTATTATGTGTTTCAACAAAATTGAGTGTTGGTGACAAAGTGCATCAACAAGTGTTGAAGACAGGTGATTCAACCGAATTGGGTGTTGGTGACAGAGTGCAACAACGTGAGTTGGAAACAGGTGCTTCAACAAAATTAGGTGTTGGTGACAAAATACATCAACGGGAGTTGGAGACGGGTGCTTCAACAAAATTGGGTGTTGGTGACAAAGTGCATCAATGGGAGTTGGAGACAGGTGCTTCAACAAAATTGGGTATTGGTGACAAAGTGCATCAACGAGAGTTGAAGACAGGTACTTCAACAAAAATTGATTGTTGGTGGAAAAGTACATCAACGGGAGTTGAAGACATGTGCTTCAACAAAATTAGTTGTTGGTGACAAAGAGCATCAACGAGGGTCGGAGACACATGTGCTTCAACAAAAGTCGAAGTTGGAGAGAAGTCTTCTAATACAACAAGAAAAACAATGGATGTTGAAGAGAAGTGCCTCAACAATTGAAGATTAGAGAGAGGTGCTCAAAGACAAGAGAAAACGTATACAACTTTGAATTACGAAGAATGTTAGAAAACTAATTCAAAATTATAGTAGGAAACCTTAATTGTTTAGGTTGGTTTATTTAATTTATGTCTCAATAAGATTTGTCGTCAGAATTAATATAAGAGTAGACTTTCCTATTTTTAGTTAAAATAAGTTTCGTACTATTATAAGAATATTATTAGTTTATTTTAATGTGCGAATAAAATTAAAAATTATAAAAAGCTTTCAAAAAATTATAATAAAATATTTTCCTTTCTCCTGGATCCGCCTGCTTCTATTGGGAGGTGACGACTAAGATTTGCGTGATATCATCATAACTTCCTAAGTTTGATATTGTAAACTTTTTGAAGTGCGGTTTAAATATAATTTATTTTTGTTTGTTTGTTCACATTGTGCGTGTGAGGAGTAAAGTCGTTATCCACCATAGATATCCAAAGCACTGTTTTTAAAAGTTTGCCAAAGAGTTGCCTCTTACTCGTGAGTCGTGACTTTTGTTTTTCTTTTAATCGAAAAGAGGGCAGCTAGATCTGGGGCAGGACTGTATTTATGGGTTGAATACTTGATATCATTACTTTTATGTATTAATTACTGTCTTGACGGCTCGAACTCGTAATCTAATAAATTCTATATTAAAAGATTTATCAAGAAAATTAGAAATACAAAATTTTGATCCATTAATCGAATAAATTGTAGTGGAATTTTGAACTTGAATCCATGATACTGTTAAATAAACTCTACCGTGAAATTCAAAAAAGTATTATTCCATGATTCTCGAGTATATTACCAATCTCAAGTTTGAATAAGAAGATGGCTGCAATAAGTTTATTATATGAACATCTAATTTATAGTTCTAGATCTAGCTCTTTTTGGCTTGAGAGTCATTGTTGATTGATATGATATGATTAAGGATTTGGTGTAATAATACAAATAATAATAATTGGTGATTCTGGATAGTGTTTTCCAAGGTCAATGAGACAAATTAAAACTTAATGACGTATACCGGATAGGATTTACACTAATAGTGTAAAAATATTTCTTATTATTACTAGTAATTTAATTGGTTGTAATAAATTATTGATTTATTTTTCAGATTATCATATTAAATTTAATCTAAAGTGTAACTTATTGTATACGTCATTAAAAGTTTTATATATGGCAACACAAAACATTAAACTCTTTAGACATTTGCTTTTACAAAAAGCCAAATCAATTGGCCACAAACGGTATTTAACAAAAAAACGCTGACATGACATCCAATATTCTCACTAATTCAATAATAATATTATATGAACTTAAGATATAATATTATTAATAATTATCGTTGAATTATAATTATGAGTCGATGGTTTCGAGAAACAATCTATTTATCTTCGTAAAGTAAGAAAAAGGTTTACATACACGCTACTTTCCCCATAACTAGTAATTCGTGTTATTGTTATAGTATCATTTAATTATAATAAAATAATACGGACTTAGTTTTAAATATGGATGCAGTAGAATTTTGACCTCTTAAATGTATCACTAGTAGCAGAGGCGGATCAAATTTTTCAAGAGGGTGAATATACTATTGTGAAGAGATAGATCTAGAATTTATATTTGACTGGTCTAACTTTAGTATCTTACTATGACCTATTATATTTTTAAAATTATAGGTTCAATAATATATTCTTTTTGAAATGTGAGTAAATTTCACGTATATATTTATACTACGTGGCCGAAAACATTATCATTTAGAGTGGAATCTGAACTGCCAATTTTAATTGTAGAGGTGCACACAATAATAAATGCACCATAATAGTTTTTGAGCATGAGTTCACGCACATATATTTAAATAATTTTAAAAAAATATAACATTGCGATATATAATTTAGAAGAGACGTATAGGTTCACGTGAACCCATATATCCCTCTCCTTTGATACGCCTCTAACTAGTAGCCTAAATATTCTCATAACCGCCTAAAGTCAAGTATAACTTGAACTTGGTATACATGTACAAATATCTTTATTTCATTTTTATTGATAAATATATCAACTAAAAATAAAGGAAACAGCTAAATTACTTAAATAGAACAAAAAATGGACGTTAAATGGTTGAAAGGATATTGGATATGATTAAATGCTTGTAGAATTAGTGACTGATCAAAATGGAATATGTCAACTCTTGGTAATGAGTTTAAGCTCCATGTTGTCATGAATTATAAACGACCAAATTAATATCTTGGCCAGGGCAATTGAATGAAAGAAGAAAAGAGTTTCTTAGGTCATTCAATGGTCGATTACAATTGACATGAACACATAGTTGGTCGTCTATTTAGATCTGACAATTGAACCATATCCTAGAGTGATCCAGAGGTATAAGGACAGAAGGAATTACTACATTATTCTTCTACTGGTTCTTGAGAGTAAACTGTATACTTCATGCTATCCGGTCGTTAAGAGTGTTGCTAGACGCCACCCTTGATTAGTATATTGATGCGATCAATTTACTACCGGTTTAATATTGAACCTATGGGGTCGCACACTAACGAGTGTTCTGATCTTTGCTAAAGGCTTAATTAACTTATTATTTGATAATTAAATTAAGGAATTTAATTAGTCAAATAGATTTAGTAATTGGTCCAAATGAAATATTATTATATTATTTGCTAGCACTGAGGATATGATTAATATTACGAACAAATTGAAGTTTTCTATTTGGAATAGAAAATTAAATTATCTCTTGCTTAAAATATATATATATGATATATATAATTACTATTTATTTATATATATTTTCCTCGTCACATTAATTTTTGAGAAGAAAAATGAGAAAAATTTCAGCACAATATTTTGTTCAATTTGTTCACGGGTTTCATTAATCAAAGGGTTGATAGCAAGGATCGCTCTCTGTGTGGATACACAGAGTCTTCGCACTATCGAAGAATTTCTGAAACGAGACTCTTTTCACCATGTATGTTTTAGATCCGATCTTTGACATGTAAATAAATTTTAAACACGAAAATTTTCGCCTAGAATGGTTATTATATTCCGATGCGTGTTACGGACTACTATATGCAATCCTTAGAGGAAGCGAGGAATAAAAGGACCTCCAAAAGTTTTAACATCATAATTTTACGAACCAAAAAAGGAGAAGTGCTGAATCTGGGATAAATACAACATCTGATATCTGATCATGAAATCTACTACCCTAGATCTTTTGTAGCATATCTTTAAGTAACAAAAGAATTGACACATTGGCCACTTTTGTTTATGAATCTAAGCTTATGCTTAGTCCACCTTTTTCTCACATAATCTTAGCCTAGGCTTGGAATACTATTAGGTCTGTTAACAATCAGAGTATCAATGGAAAGATACGAAATTTTGAATGGATTTGTTCGAATGTCTACCTTTTTAGTTAAATATTTAGAATAATTAACCCATATTGCCGTCCGCCTAATTTCTTAAACTATAAATAGCCGGTGAATATATAATATATATGTACAATTCATGTATAATACATGCATAACTACGTATAATTAATGTAATGTATGAATACTCGCTAGAAAAAATAAACATTGAATCTGAGTGGCTATTTATGTAACATTCCCAAATATTTATCGGTGTCAGGGTGTTTATATTAAGCTAATGGATATAAGAGATGTGTTTTTCATTTATTAATTTTGGTTAAAACGATTTGTATTTTTGCTTTATTTTTCAACAATTAAGATCGAATTATTTGATTTGGTATAAACATGACCGGATACAAATAAGTAGTTACCCCCATTTTATTTGCAGGAATGCCAAATAGGATGAGACTTTAACCTTACAAAAACATTATTAGCGTTAATTCAGAGGGAAAAAATATCAACTCTATTGCTGATCAAATTGTCATTACAAGTCTAAAACCATTGGAATAGCAATGGTTCATATTCGATTTCCCATCTTGGTAATTCACGTCCTCATTTATTCGTTGCCCTTCCACCCTTAAATATAAAAACAAAGCACACACATTGTTATTTATCTATATTTTTAATTAATTATGAAAATGTCATTAGACTGCTCAATCAGAGTTCGTCACACCAGATTTGTCTAATGTAGTATATATTTCATGTGTGATTTGCGAATTATTGCACTGTGAGTAGGTTACTTCGTGTGCACTTGAAAGTTTTGGGATGTTTTAAAGAAATGAAAGGAAAAAAGAAGAAAATGTGTTCTTGAATAAAATCTTGCGATTGGGTTAAAGAAAATGGCAAATTACATGCTATTCTAATTCGTAGGACCGTAACGTTAATCGATACAATACAACACAATAACTATATTTAATCACAAACAAGTCATACTAAATGTGCCAAATGCACCGATTAATCTCATCTCATTTTAATATTATATACCAAAAAAAAAAGCTTTCTCATCATATTTACTATGTACTGAACATACTCTAGTCAATCGTATACCTTTCTTTCTTGGTAGTAATAATTTAAGGGACTTTTTCCTTAATATACCATATATGAAACTTTATTATTAAAAATGTGCACAGTTTCTAATTTACCCGCCATGTCCATATTTTTCCTACAATTATTATACCGTTCATTAAATACTAATTATTAGTAGTTGAATCTTCCTAATTAGGCGTGCTAAAATTCAGGAACAGAATCTTCTAATTGATTTAGCCACAAATCAAATCTATTTTTTTTCAACTAAAAAAAGATACTACTGAAATTATGCAGATTGCTTTGCAAAATGCCATTCAGCTTTTGCACTCTCATAACAACTAATGGACTCATGCTCGAGCTTGTCTAGTGGTCGTTCCAATAAGGACGGTGAGTCCAGATACTTCAGAATTGCTTCAGCATCATCATTTGTAGCAACAACAAATTATTGCGGGAGATAAATAATTTTCAACAAATTCAAAATCAAATTGTAGCTACTCTGTTCTGCCATCTACTCTGTTCTTCGATTTTTTTTTCTCGATCCACACAAAAAAAGGCGACAAAATATTCAACAAATTCAAGTCAAATTGTATAAATCAATTCTGCCGATACTTTGTTCTTTGTCTTTTTTTCTCAATTCACAAATCAAAAAAGCGACAAAATATTCAACAATACTTCTGCAACAAATTCTATGAAAGTCTGATTTTATGTTAATATCTACAAAATTCCTACATTTATCTACAGATAAATTACAAATCGGTTTAAGTATGTATAAAGCAATATTATTTTTAAAGGTATCTACAAAATTACTATATTTATACTACAATTAAAACTACAATCTATGCTGGAAAAAAATGTTGACTACAAAATTTTCTCTTCATCTACAAATTTTCTACAAATAAACTACAAACCAGTTTAAGTATGTATAAAGCAGTATTTTTTTAAAGGTATCTACAAAATTACTACATTTATACTACAATTAAACTACAATCTATGTTGAAAAAAAATGTTGACTACAAAATTTTCTCTACATCTACAAATTTTCTACAAAAAATCTACAAATAAATTACAAATCAGTTTAAGTATTGTATAAAGCAGTATTGTTTCTAAGAATATATACAAAATTACTACATTTATACTACAATTAAACTACAATCTATGTTGAATATATTGCTTTTTAATTCGAGCAATCAAATCTTCAAGTAGCTCTGTAATATATTGCTTATAATGTAGCTTGTTACAGTAAACCAATATAACTATCAAAATGATGAACCTCAACTGTGTCATACAATATTGCCACGTGTAGTTAATCTATTATACCCCCTTATCTTCAGTAATTTTAGGAATTTATTAACTTTGAGTATAGTTTGATTTTATATTACCATCTACTATTAGGTAAAAGTAGAAAAATAATATTTGAATTATCCTACTTTTTATGAACAAAGATTTATGAATTAATTTGATACGAATGAACCGTAAAAGGGATGAATTTGAGAAGATTCGATCATGCCATTTGATTGATGCGAGAAGTTAGGAGATTTGCTATGGCATTAATATTTTGACACCTTTAATTAATGAGTAAAAATATCTAATTAATTAGACCCTTAATTAAGTATGGTATAAAATTAGTAATTTAGCATACTAAATGTAATTAAGTCAAATTTTAAACATTGAGGGTAATAAAGTTTTCTATGTGACATAGAGATGTAAAAATTCCATAATTTAATGAAAGGCCGAGGGAAACTTCCTTCGATTGGGTGAGTCGTCAATTGTCTCAGTAATAGTTTTGTCCATCAGTAATAGGCCGAGGGAAACCAGAGTGGCTTTTCCATAAGGAAAAAATCAAGATTGATTCCTCTACTTTTAAATATTATTTATAATTAACCTTTATTTCAAATAAAACACTTCCTATTAAAAGTGGCTCCAAATTAACTTTCCTTCCGGCTAACAATATTACACGTGACCTGATATTCGGATAAAGTGGATGTCACGTGACATGTCAACTTGACAGTCCGATCTTATTTTATAATATGAAAGATTTAACCCCCTAACAAAGTGAATTGTAACGTATTGTTACTTTAAATACAATATTTGTTTAGATTGTTACATACTAAATTTTATTGTGTCATATCATTAAACTCGTCGATACATAACAATAAAAAGTACCATTTTGTGTAACGACCGATTTAGGTGGTCGTAACATTACTTTATTTTTTTCTTATTTTGTCCTCATTATTAAATAATTATATTTTATCTTTTATCCAACTATTTTATAATAATTTACCTCGTATCCTATTTTTTTATTTATAATATTGCAAGTTACATCATGTAATGATGGAAATGATATAATGTATTTGTTTTACCAAAAAATTGTTTAAGCTAATTAAACAAGAAGATAGATGGTAAATCCTAGTTAAGGATAACTAATTCTAGATCTAAGATGAATAACATGACTAGAAAAATACAGTTAAGTATAAATGCTGGCAATGATTGTGGCCATATTTAATAGTATAAAAAAAGATGCATCAAGTAACATTAAATGACAATAAAATGTAAATAAAGGAAAAGATTCACCCGATCCTGAGTGAGGCAGATCCTTTTTCGTTTGATAAAGAAGAATGATAGACAAATACAAGAATCTTAGGACCCTTTTCGAATCTGGTAGAGGGTATGGGATAACAGATCCCCTAATCACTTTGGAAATGTGTGTTCATATATTTTATAGAAAGAGAAAAGCCTCCCTTACCGAAGCCCCCCTCCCTTCCTATTTATAAGAGAAAAACCCTAAAAAGAGTGCAATTGGAGGGAGATGCAGTAGAATATTCTCTTTGAAGATTCAAAAGCAAAACAAGCCATTACTTTTATCTGCACTACTCGACTTCGGCCTTGTAAGTCGCTGCTTGGCCTCAGCTTTATTGACCAATCCGATTCACAGGCTACTCATGACGGTTGTCTCAGCATGTCGAATTTCTCTGATCCAATTTTGACCCTATACATTATCGAAACATTGTATTTGTGATGATCCAAAAGGTCATCCCGTGTAATTTTAACTAAATTCGTGTTCCGAGGCCATGCAAGCCTCCTTTTATCTCACCTCGATGTGCGCGAGCATCCCGGGCGTGTAGCTGGGAAGCTGTTAAGTGAGAAATTGAATAAATGTTGAGTTTATGATAATTATTTGAATAAAGTTGACTTTGGTCAATATTTTTGGTAAACGGACCCGGACCCGTGATCTGACGGTCCAGAAGGGTCTGTAGGAAAATATGGGACTTGGGCGTATGCCCGGAATCGTATTCCGAGGTCCCAAGTCCGAGAAATGAATTTTTAAAGAAAATTATTTTCTGAAAAATATAAAGGCTTTTTGAAAAAAACAAATTTTGATGTGAAACCTGTGTGATCGGGCCTGTATTGTGGTTCCGGAGCCCGGAACAGGTCCAATATGTTTATTATGAGTTACCTGTGTAATTTGGTAAGAAACAGACTAAGTTTGACGTGATTCGGACTAAAAGTGGAAAATATGAGAGTTTAAGATGTTGTGAAATATTACACTGATTTCGAGGCCTAATTCGTTGTTTTGATGTTATTTTGGTGGTGTAACTGCACGAGTGAGTCCGTAGGATGTTTTTGAGGTTGTGTGTATAATTGATGTTGAGCCCCGAGGGTTCGGGAAAGTTTCGGGTAGGTTCCGGGGTGTTTTTAGACTTAGAACACAACTGTTGCAGGTTTGAGGGGTTAAGCCTCTGAACCCACAACGAGGTCCGCGGCCGTCCCAGCGCGGTTAGCGGTGAGACCTTCGCGGTCGTGGTTGCCCTAGCGCGGTCCGCGGTGGGGGAGTTTCAGCAGGTCCTGCAGCGAGGCCTTCGCGGCCGCGGTCGCTCTAGCGCGATCCGCGGTGGAGGCCTGGAAGGGGTATATATAAACGGGAGTTTTAGTTATTTTCTATTTTTCAAAACCTTAAAAACATAAGAGGCGATTTTCTAAACACTCTTTCTTCTCCAAACCTTCTGGCAAGGTTAACACCGGCGCCAAAGTCAATCTCGACTTCAATTCTTGAAAACTCTTTTCACAAGCATCGGACCACTGAAACTTAACTACTTTCTGCGTCAGCTTAGTCAATGGGGAGGCGAGAGTAGATAATCCCTCCACAAATCCCCGATAATACCCAGCTAGACCCAAGAAACTACGAATCTTTGTCGGGGTCGTTGGTCTAGGACAATCTTTCACTGCTGCAATCTTTTGGGGATCAACTTGAATTCCTTCCCTAGAGATTACATGACCCAAAAACGCGACTGATTCTAGCCAAAACTCACATTTCGAAAATTTAGCATACAGGCGGTGCTGATGAAGAGTCTGCAGAACTGCTCTAAGGTGATTAGCATGATCCTCCCGACTCCGCGAGTAGACAAGGATGTCATCAATAAGAACAATCACGAAGGAGTCTAGAAATGGCTTGAAAATCTGATTCATAAGATCCATAAAAGTTGTTGGAGCATTGGTCAGCCCAAAGGACATTACCAAAAATGACTGTAACGAGTCCTGAAGGCGGTCTTAGGAATATTCTGCTCCCTGGTCTTCAACTGATGATACCCAGACCGTAAATCAATCTTTGAGAAGAACCTAGCACCTTGCAACTGATCGAACAAATCATCTATCCGAGGCAGTGGATATTTGTTCTTGATGGTGACCTTGTTGAGTTGCGGGTAATCAATACACATTCGAAGCGATCCATCTTTCTTTCTGACAAAAAGAACCGGTGCGCCCCAGGGCGACACACTTGGCCGAATGAAACCTTTTTCTAATAGATCTTTTAATTGCTCCTTTAACTCTCTCAATTATGCTGGCGCCATTCTGTATGGTGGAATAGATATTGGTTGCGTATCTGGCAATACATCAATCCCGAAATCAATCTCTCTATCTGGCGGAATCCCAGGTAACTCATCCGGAAACACTCCCAGAAACTCATTCACGACCGGCACAGACTTGGGAGCAGGCACCTCTGAAGCGGTGTCTGCAACCCGGACCAAATGATAAATGCATCCTTTCCTGATCATTTTGGAGGCCTTAAGATAGGAAATAAGCCTACCCATTGGCACGACATAATTCCTTTTCCATTCAATGACGGGCTCGTTAGGAAATTCGAGCCTCATAATTCTGGTTCGGCAGTCGAGTTTAGCAAAGCACGAGTAAAGCCAATCCATTCCCATGATAACATCAAAATCTAACATCTTTAATTCAATAAGATCGGCCGTGGTATCTCGACCACACACCGTGACAACACAATTCCTATAGACTCGCGCGGCCGTAATGGAATCACCAACCGGAGTCGATACTGAGAACGGCTCAAGAAGCTGTTCGGGTTTTATCCCAAAACTCAAAGCAATAAATGGAGTAACATAGGACAAAGAGGACCCCTGATCAATAATATCATAAACATTAAACGTTTGCACAGACAGAATACCTGTGACAACATCTAGAGAAGCCTCCGCACTCTGGCGACCACTTAAGGCATAGAACCGGCTGGGTCCCCCTTGACCCCGTGCTCTACCCCTAGCTGCACCGCGCCCTGCTGGAGCTGGAGGGCTTGCTGAAGATGCAGCGACTGAAGAACCAGACGGCTGAGCAGTGCTCCTACCCGTGCCTTGACTGGGCACACGACAATTCCACTGGGTGTGACCTCTCACTCCGCATCTTAAGCATACCGGAATATCCAAGTAACATGGCTTAGAATGGGACCTCCCACACTTAGGGCATGGGGCCCTCCGCTGCTGCTGATACCTCCCACCAGAACGACCTGACTGGTGGAACCTCCTGCTATCTGAACCGGGCCCCAAGCGACCTCCCTGCTGATAACTGTGCCCTGATGGCGGCGCACTGGATGAGGACTGAGCATAGGACTAAGATGGTCCTCATGACCCTCTCCCAAGGGCTGATCTCCCCCTCCAACCGAGCTCCCAGGGTTGCCCGCTGACTGGGCCCTACCACTACTCTCTCTCTCTCTAACCTTATCTTTAATTTCCGTGCCTCCGTAGCCTGGGAAAAACCCATAATATTCCCGTAGTTCATATCCAAATGCAAAGCAGCTGTAGCAGCCTCATTGACAACCAAGGGACCAAGGCCATGAACAAACCGACGAACTCTGGCCTCCATAGTCGGCATCATGTGGGTAGCATACTTTGACAAGCGCACAAACTCCATATGGTACTCCCACACACTCATGTGGCCCTACTTAAAGACCTCAAACTCTGTAGCACGGGCTGCCATAGTCTCAGTAGGCAAGAAATGATCCATGAAGGCATCTACGAACTCGACCCACCTCGCCGGAGGGCTTCTCTCTCCACGGGAACTCTCCCACATCTCAAACCACCAATATGCTGCCCCCTTTAGACGATAGGAAGCCAATTCAACTCCCACTGTTTCAGCAGCCTTCATAACCCGTAGAGTCTTGTACATTTCATCTATAAAATCTTGAGGATCGGCCTCTGGGTCGGTGCCTGTGAACTCACTGGGGGACGCATGGGCAGCCTGAGATCTTTGGGCCTAGGAGGCCACTAACTGAGTCAACATCTGAATAGCCCCCCTGAGGTCCCCATCAGAAATACTGGAACCGGAAGCTGGAACTGAAGATGGATCAGGAACATCAGCGGGAGGGATTTCAGTACCCTCCGCTGGAGCAGGAATATGGATAGACTGGCCTGGCACGGAAGAGTCCGGCAAATTCAAGGTCAGGGAATCATTCTCACCCGCACCATCAGATAAAGGATGTGTGGCCACACTCGGGGTGGCATTGGCCTCTAGGACGAGTCGAGCTCTCTTCTTGGGCGCCATTTACTGAAAATTAGGACAACGCACGAATTAGATAAAGACATTCTCACATTTCACTCCATCGCACAATGCAGAATAACAATGAACGGGTATTTTCCTAAATGTCCATGCAACCCCCTAATTATGGATGTGGTCGATAACACACCGATAAGAAGGGCTCTACTAGACACGGCTCCGAGATATCCTAAGACACTTTCAAAACCCGACATTCTATCCTAATACTCCCCACGGATCGAGAGAGAGTGAGGAAGTTTATTGAGGGTCTAACTCAGCCTATTAGATTTCAGATGGCGAGGGAGACAGGCACTGATATCTCATTTAAGGATGCGGCCGATGTGGCAAGGCGTATTGAGATGGTCTTATCACAGGGCGGTGGTCAGGGGTCTGACAAGAGACCTCGTCATTTCGGCTGGTTTAGTGGTGCCTCATCTGGAGGGAGAGATTCCTTTGGCAGAGGGAATCCTCCTAGGAATTTCCAGTCGGCACTTCAGGTATCCCGCAGTGCACCATCAGCTCCCATCAGTGAACCACCGATTCAGAGCTTCCAGGGTAGTCATTCCGGTCGTCAGGGACAGTTCCAGGGTCAGTATTCTCAGAAGCCGAGATCTTGCTTCACTTGCGGTGGTACGGGGCCAATTTCCAGGTTTTGCCCCCGAGGTTTTGGTGGTCCTCAGTATCGGGGTTCCCGTGTTATGGTTCTCGCATCAGGTGCACCCCCACCCTCTCAGCCAGCTAGGGGTGGAGGTCGAGGTGCTAGAGGTGGAGGCCAGACAGTTAGAGGTGGAGGGCATTCCACGAGAGGTAGAGGTCAGCCCGCAGTGGGTCGACCCCGAGATGTTCAGGTTGGAGGGGCTCCGCCCCGATGCTACGCTATTCCTGCCAGGCCTGAGGCTGAGGCCTCTGATGCAGTTATTACAGGTACGGTTTCAGTTTGTAGTAGAGGTGCTTAAGTTTTGTTTGATCCGGGGTCTACATTCTCTTATGTGTCTTCATATTTTGCTCCTTATCTAATTATTCCCCGCGATTCTCTGAGTGCTCCTGTATATGTATCTACTCTGGTGGGTGACTCTATTGTGGTAGATCGAGTTTACTGGTCGTGTATTGTGGCTATTGGTGGTCTGGAGACTCATGTAGATCTTCTGCTTCTTGATATGATTGGCTTCGATGTTATTTTGGGGATGGATTGGCTATCTCCCTACCATGCTATTCTGGACTGTCATGCCAAGACAGTGACCTTGGCCTTACCAGGAGTACCTCGTTTGGAGTGGAGAGGGACTCCTAGTAATTCTTCCGGTAGAGTTATTTCATATATGAAGGCACGATGCATGGTCGAGAAGGGTTGTTTGGCCTATTTGGCCTATGTTCGTGATTCTAGTGCCAAGGTTCCTTCTATGGAGTCTATGCCCGTGGTTCATGAGTTTCCAGAGGTATTTCCTGCTGACCTGCCGAGTATGCCACCCGACAGGGATATTGACTTTTGCATTGAGTTGGCTCGGGCACTCAGCCCATTTCTACTCCGCCGTATCGTATGGCCCCGCCAGAGTTGAAGGATCAGTTGCAGGATTTGTTGGATAAAGGCTTCATTAGGCCTAGTGTTTCTCCTTGGGGTGCCCCCATGTTGTTCGTTAAGAAGAAAGATGGCTCAATGAGGCTGTGTATTGAATACCGACAGTTGAATAAGGTCACTATTAAGAATAAGTATCCTTTGCCGAGGATCAATGATTTATTTGACCAGTTTCAGGGTGCTATAGTGTTTTCCAAGATAGACTTGAGATCTGGGTACCATCACCTGAGGATTAGAGCGTCTGATGTCCTTAAGACAACCTTTCGCACTCGGTATGGGCATTATGAGTTCTTGGTGATGTCATTTGGGTTGACAAATGCCCTTGCTACTTTTATGGAGTTGATGAACCGAGTGTTCAGGCCCTATTTGGACTCATTTGTTATTGTTTTCATTGATGATATATTGATCTACTCTCGCGACCGAGAGGAGCATGAGCAGCACTTTCGAGTCGTCCTCCAGACTCTGAGGGATAGTCAGTTGTATGCCAAGTTTTCCAAGTGTGAGTTCTGGTTGAGTTCGGTAGCATTTTTGGGTCATGTGGTGTCGACAGAGGGTATTCAGGTGGATCCCAAGAAGATTTCAGTAGTCAGAGATTGTCCTAGACCCACCTCAACTATAGAGATTCGGAGCTTCTTGGGCTTAGCTGGTTATTATTGCCGGTTTGTGAAAGGTTTTTCATATATCGCAGCGCCGATGACCAGGTTGACCCAGAAGGGTGCCCAGTTTAGGTGGTCAGATGAGTGTGAGGTGAGCTTTCAGAAGCTCAAGACGGCCTTGACCACGACACCGGTGTTAGTTTTGCCCGCAGGTCCAGGGCCTTATACCGTGTATTGTGATGCTTCACGGGTTGGACTTGGTGCAGTGTTGATGCATGATGGCAAGGTTATAGATTATGATTCACGTCAGTTGAAGGTTCATGAAAAGAACTATCCAGTGCATGATTTGGAGTTAGCGGCTATTGTTCATGCGTTGAAGATTTGGAGATATTATCTGTATGGGGTGCCGTGTGAGGTGTTCACGGATCATAAGAGTTTGCAGTATCTGTTCAAGCAGAAAGAGTTGAATATGAGGCAGAGAAGATGGTTAGAGCTGTTGAAGGATTATGACATTACCATCTTATATCATCCGGGGAAGGCCAATGTAGTGGCCGATGCTTTTAGCCGGAAGTCAGCCAACATGGGTAGTCTTGCCTATCTATCGGTCGGAGAGCGACCATCTTCTTTGGATGTTCAGGCTTTGGCCAACCGGTTTATGAGATTGGAGGTTTCTATGACTGGTAGTATTTTGGCCCATACTGTAGCCCGTTCTTCACTGTATGACTGTATTCGGGCTAGGCAGTATGATGATCGTCACTTATGTGTTCTTAGAGATACGGTTCGGCACGGAGGTTCCAAGCAGGTCATAGTTGATGGTGAGGGAGTCTTGAGGATGCAGGGCCGTATTTGTGTGCCTGATGTTGATGGTATTCGTGAGTTGATATTGCAGGAGTCCCATAGTTCCCGGTATTCCATTCATCCGGGCGCCGCAAAGATGTACCAGAACTTGCGGTAGCATTATTGGTGGCAGAGGATGAAGAAGGATATTGTAGCATATGTAGCTCGGTGCTTGAACTGTTAGTAGGTTAAGTACGAGCACCAAATACCCGATGGTTTGATGCAGCAGATTGAGCTTCCCGAGTGGAAGTGGGAGCGTATCACCATGGATTTTGTAGTTGGACTCCCACGGACTCAGAGGATGTTTGATTCGGTGTGGGTCATTGTGGATAGGCTGACCAAGTCTGCACACTTCATTTCGGTATCAATTTCGTATTCTTCAGAGAAGTTGGCAAAGATCTACATGAGAGAGATTGTTCGGTTGCATGGTGTGCCTGTGTCCATTATATCTGATCGAGGTACTCAGTTTACCTCCCATTTCTAGAGAGTATTTCAGCGTGAGTTGGGCACACAGGTCGATTTGAGCACAGCATTTCATCCTCAGACGGACGGACAGTCCGAGCATACTATTCAGATTTTGGAGGATATGTTGCGGGCATGTGTCATCGACTTTAGAGGTTCATGGGACCTGTTCTTGCCTTTAGCTGAGTTTGCCTACAACAACAGCTATCAGTGGAGCATTTACATGGCTCCGTATGAGGCGTTGTATGGTAGGCAGTGTTGGTAGCCAGTTGGGTGGTTCGAGCCGGGAGAGGCTAGATGGTTGGGTTCTGAGTTAGTCCAGGATGCCTTGGACAAGGTGAAGATCATTCAGGATAGACTTCGTACAACTCAGTCTAGGCAGAAGAGTTATGCGGATCGGAGAGTTCGAGATTTGGCATTCATGATAGGAGATCGGGTATTTCTTCGGGTGTCGCCCATGAAGGGCGTGATGAAGTTCGGAAAGAAGGGCAAGTTGAGCCCTAGATGCATTGGTCCATTTGAGATTCTTGATAAGGTAGGGGAGGTGGCCTACCGACTTGCTTTGCCACTGAGTTTATCAGCCGTACACCCTGTGTTTCACGTATCTATGCTTCAGAGGTATATTGCGGATCCATCTCATGTACTTGACTTCAGTGGCGTCCAGTTGGACAAGGATTTGTCTTATGAGGAGGATCCGGTAGCCATATTAGCTCGGCAGGTTCGTCAGTTGAGATCGAAGAGTTATCCTTCGGTTCGTGTTCAGTGGGGAGGTCAGCCTATTGAGGCAATGACCTGGGAGTCCGAGTCCGATATGCGGAGCCGATATCCCCATCTTTTCCCCGATCGAGGTACCTTTCTATGTCTTTTTGAGGACGAATGTTTTTTTTGAGGTGGAGATTGTGATGATCCAAAAGGTCATCCCGTATAATTTTAACAAAATTCGTGTTCCGAGGCCATGAAAGCCTCCTTTTATCTCACCTCGATGTGCGTGAGCAGCCCGTGCGTGTAGCCGGGAAGCCGTTAAGTGGGAAATTGAATAAATGTTGATTTTATGATAATTATTTGAATAAAGTTAACTTTGGTCAACATTTTTGGTAAACGGACCCGGACTTGTGATTTAACGGTCCCGGAGGGTTCGTAGGAAAATATGGGACTTGGGCGTATGCCCGAATCGGATTCTGAGGTCCCATGTCCGAGAAATGAATTTTTAAAGAAAGTTATTTTCTGAAAAATATAAAGGTTTTTTGAAAAAAATGAAATTTTATGTGAAACTTGTGTGATCGGGCCTGTATTGTGGTTCCGGAGCCCGGAACAAGTTCAATATGTTTATTATGAGTTACCTGTGTAATTTGGTAAGAAACGGACTAAGTTTGACGTGATTCGGAGTAAAAGTGGAAAATATGAGAGTTTAAGATCTGGTGAAATATTGCAATGATTTCGAGGCCTAATTCGTTGTTTTTTATGTTATTTCGGTGGTGTAACTGCACGAGTGAGTCCGTAGGATATTTTTGAGGTTGTGTGTATAATTGATGTTGAGCCTCGAGGGCTCGGGAGAGTTTCAGGTAGGTTCCGGGGTGTTTTTAGACTTAGAACACAATTGTTGCAGGTCTGAGTGGTCAAGCCTCTGATCCCACAGCGAGGTCCGCGGCCGCCCCAGCGCGGTCCGCGGTGAGACCTTCGCGGTTCGCGGTGGGGGAGTTTCAGCAGGTCCTTCAGTGAGGCCTTCGCGGCCGCGGTCGCCCTAGCGAGATCCGTGGTGGAGGCCTGGGAGGGGTATATATAAACGGGATTTTTAGTTATTTTCTATTTTTCAAAGCCCTAAAAACATAAGAGGCGATTTTCTAAACACTCTTTCTTTTCTAAAATATTTGTAAGTGATTTCTAACTCATTTTCTTTACTCCTTAACTTCTTTTTACAAGATTTCATCCTAGAATCTAGGATCTTTATGGGGGAATTGAGAATTTTGGGAAAAACCTAAGAATATTGAAATTTGGGAATTTAGACCTCAATTTGGGATCGGATTCCAACACCAATTATATATCCGGGCCCGGGGGTGAATGGGTAATCGGGTTTTGGTCCGAATATCGGGTTTGGACCAAGTGGGTCCGGGTTCGATTTTTGACTTTTGGGGAAAAACTTTAGAAAACTCATTTTCATGCATTAGAATTTATTCATTTAGCATTTATTGATACAATTAAGTAACTTGTGGCTAGATACGAGCGAGTTGGTGGTGGAATCAAGAGGTAAAGCGGTAGTTGAGGCTTGATTTGTGTTCTTGGCATCGAGGTAAGTGTTTGGCCTAACCTTAGCTTGAGGGAATATGTATTGAGTCTTATTTGCTATGTGATATTCATGTCCAACGTATATGTGAGGTGACGGGTACCTATATGTTGTGGTCAAGCATGCTTGTGAGTCGAACTTGATGATTTATATAGTCTTCATTGATATTCCATGTGTTACGAAGTAATTGTTTTTCTGGAAGTTATGCATTGAGAGTAATTCATGGTGTAGACTATTGTTGATTATTCGTTCGGGTGAGGATTATTTGTTAATTTATACCTCCGAGTGAGATTGGTTAGAGCTGAGTCCCTTGCCGTGACGATAGAATCTTTGTTGATTATTTCTGTACATTTGAGGTTTCTTATTATTGTCTTTCCTGTCAATTATTGCTTTTACATATGTTATGCACGAGGGGACATTCCGTGCCGAGCGGTTGTGAGGTTATGCACGAGGGGACATTCCGTGCCGAGCGATTGTGAGGTTATGCACGAGGGGACATTCCGTGCCGAGTGATTATTATTTATGCACGAGGGGACATTCTGTGCCGAGTGATTGTGAGGCTATGCATGAGGGGACATTCCGTGCCGAGTGATTATTATTTATGCACGAGGGGACATTCCGTGCCGAGTGTTTGTGAGGTTATAGCACGAGGGGACATGCCGTGCCGCTTATGTTTATTTACTTGTTCAGAGCTGTTAATTCCTGCCGTTATTTACATATTTCCACTGTTATCTTGTTTGGTTGTTTTAGTTAGTTGTATTTACTTGCTTATTTCCTGTCATTATTTCTTGTTATACTATCGATATGCACATGTGTTATTGTCGTCGTGTCC
The DNA here is from genome assembly GCA_005239495.1 of Nicotiana undulata. NCBI lineage: Eukaryota > Viridiplantae > Streptophyta > Magnoliopsida > Solanales > Solanaceae > Nicotiana > Nicotiana undulata. The sequence goes on along the minus strand of ML244011.1, from coordinate 91,463 downwards.
TAGCCTCGTCACTACTTCGCCGAGGTTAGGCTCGGCACTTACTCAGTACATGGGGTCGGTTGTACTGATGCTACACCTGCACTTCTTTATGTTGTGCAGATTATAGCGCCGTACCTAGTGGACAGTGATTCAGGGAGTAGACTTCAGTCCACGGCGACACTGAGGTAGTCCTGCAGGCGTCCGCAGGCCTTGGCGTCTCCTCTTATCCTTTTTCTCATTTTCTGTCTTATCCTGTAATTCCAAGACAATTATATTCACTTATTTCAGACCATTGTATTTAGTAAAATCTTAGGCTGTTCGTGAGATTGTGATACCGGTATCTAGGGTGTAATTGAGGAAGTTTTTATGAGGTTTATCGTTAAAGTTATTGAATTTACTAGTCTCCCGCATTCTTTAATTATATTTGCTCTAGTCATTGTTATTATTTCAATTATAAACAAGTAAACTTAATTAAACGTTGACTTGTCTAACAGGTTCAACGTTAGACACAATCACGACCTGAATGTGGGATTTCGGGTCGTGACAAGTTTTATCAAAACAATAAATTCAATATAAATACAATATAATATGATATATTATAAAACGACAAAAATAAGAATAATAATTAATCAATTGTCTTAATGTAACGACCCAACCAATTATTTAGAGTTCTAGTATCGTGTTATGTGATTAGAAACCTCAAGTAACTTCATATGGAGTAATGTTTTATCATTTTTATGTAACAAGCTTCCAAACAAGATGTAACTAAACAACTAAACTCTACATAGTAACATTAAAAATTAAAATTCTATATATAGCCACCCCAAAAAGTAAAAAACGTGACAAAATTGTACACTCTTAATAAACCTCCTATGCACATTTGCCCCCTACCCCACCAATAAGATTAAAAAAACTTAACTTTGCCCCACCAATAACAAAGTATTTCTTCTAAACTCCAAAGAAAAATAAATTTCAATTTTTCCCTATATATATATATATATACTATGGATTGGGTTTTATTTACCAAAAACCTCCTTAAATCCCTCCCCTAAAAACTCTTTATTTATCTCAAACACCTTTACTTTTTATTAAATTCCAAAACAAAAAGACGATGATGTATACTACGAACAATCGGTGGATGATTGGCAGCGAGTCGACGGCAGCGATGATTCATTCAAATTCGACATGGACGAGGTTTGAAGACAAGTTATTTGAACAAGCCCTAGTTATGTATTCCGAAAACGACGTTGAACGGTGGCAAAAAATCGCTAATCGTGTACCTGGTAAGACGGCTGAGGATGTTATGGCTCACTATGATGCACTTGTTCATGATGTTTTCGAGATTGATTCGGGTCGAGTAGATCCGCCCAGTTATCCGGATGATTCGTTTGATTGGGAATCGGATTCTAAAACGAGTCAGATCTCTTTCGGGTCAAATAAGAAACATGAGGTTGAAAGGAAAAAGGGTACTCCTTGGACCGAAGAAGAGCACAGGTTTGTTTGCTATTTTGTTTTGATTGGAAAAGGATTTTCTGGGGATTTGAATAATATGAGATTTCAATTGTAATTTTTTTTTTCTTAAAACTTTTTTTGGTTGCAATTATTGGAGTAATTTATTGGTAATTTTGTTGTTGGTTTAGGGTCAATTATATGTTTTGTTTGTTTCTGTGCCATTTCGTTGTGTTCTTTTAGAGAATTTGTTTGAGTTGTCTAATCCATCTTCACCCTAGGGCTTAGGCTCATATCACGAACCTTGCCACAAATAAAAACGTAGTATATAAGTGGAGAAGGGTAGAGGGGTGGACCCATTATCCGCCGAGTTAATGGGCGTAGGGGATTACTAAATTATCACAAAAAAGTTGTGTAATCCATCTTTGTAAACTGTTGAAATGGTAAGATGGATAGTGAGGACTCCTCTAGCCGACCCGCACTAGCTTGAATTAAGATGTATTATTAGTAGTTATTGTTGTTGTGTTGAGTTGTTTAATCCATCTTTGTGAACTGGTCCTAATTGAATTGAGTGGATTGGTGAGGATTTTAATTGAGGATTTTGATCCGACTTGCTTGAAATTAAGGCGGAGTTATTGTTGTTTTATTATCCATTTTGTATCCTGTACCTGTTTGTTCTGTTAAAGGCTTCCAATTGAATTCTCCTATCCAAAACAAACAGGGGATTTGGGTTTGGAATAGGACTTCTTCTATACAGATTGAGATAGTTAGCATCCTAATGAATAAATTAAGTGATTACTTATAATAAACCTTGGCAAGTTGCCATTCTTTATTATTGACTTCTTTTAATGAAGTTAGAAGGTCGCGGTAAACTACTTCATGGTACGGATAACATGTTGCTGTCAATCATGAAATTTTTTGAAAAACTTTGTTGAATTATTCTTCATGGTGCTATATGGCATCTGGTCACATATCACTTATATAATATTAATAAATCTAATTGCATTATTCATGATATATGTTGACTTTATGGGACGGATGGGTTTGCTACATATTGTATGGATGTAATGCTGACTTACAAAACCACGTTTTCTTGTCACAGGTTATTCCTTATTGGACTGGACAAATATGGGAAGGGTGACTGGAGAAGCATTTCAAGAAACGTAGTGGTGACAAGGACGCCAACACAAGTGGCCAGTCATGCTCAAAAATACTACCTTAGACAGCAATCCATGAAAAAAGAACGGAAAAGGTCGAGCATACATGACATAACGACTGCGGTGGATACAAAGACAGTGCCTCCTCAAAACAGTCTTCAGAATCAAGGAGGGTATCAGAATTTCAACTTTCCCATGTAGTAATGAAGAGCAGGAATATCTGTATATAGTACGGTCATAAGTCGATGTTCCATCTTGTAAAGTTTATTGTTTCTAGCTGACGGTTAATTTAGGGGATTACCTAGTGAATAGGAGTTTAGATGATAGTTTCAATTACTGCTATGAGCTAAAGGGTTGTACTTATGGATGGCATAGTTGAAAAGCACATGGAGGTTTACATGTAAATAAACAGAGTTAAGGGAAATCATTAGTATTTTGGTTTCAGAACAATTAGATTTTCACTTTGTTTATTATTTCATGAAGTTAGTTTCGCTTTGATTTGGTCAGTGATTAGAGTATGATTATGTCCTTTTTTTGCCTGTTAGAATATTGCACGAAACAAGGAAAATTGTTTCAGATGCAGTGGAATTATGAGATAGTAATATCAGAAACATCTGGTATCCTATTTTTCTCGCAATTGTGGCAGGATAAAGACTTTGGAAGAAACTTTGTGGAGTATGCTGCTGGATTTGTTGCCATCCTTTTATGAATCAGATCTAGTCTTGATATGGTCCTTCATATTTTTCGTTTACTTTTTGATTGGTAATCTTTGTTTTGACGTTTGAGGTTTACTTTGTTCACTTGTGTTTGGGTGTGGCCTTGATCTTCTGGAGGAAAGCTACCAGCCAAGCCTCGGACCTGAAGATACAAAAGCTGTCATTGCTCTAAGATGGAATGGTAAGTTACCTTGCACCATTTCACTGTATTTGTTTTGTAGTTTCATGTAAATTAGCAACCGTTTCGAATTCGCCATCTGGTGACATGCAGTGGTTATTAATACATGTAGAGTATCTGTTCCATGTTTGAACATATAGAACACATTCTCTTGCTCCATCAGTATATCAAACCTGTGTCTTCAAAGTGGTTGGTAATTTTGTCTTTTGTTTCATAGTTGATAATAGCAACTCTGTAGTTTTGAGCAGTAACTTTGATCTATTATTTGACAACTGTGCTGTTCTGTATTCATGCACAATAGAAAAAAAGTGAAGCATGAACAACCACAGCATGTGAACATATGAAGAGAATATTCCATTATTTCATGTACCAACTAGACAGTAGCATGTTCATCATCATGCTAATGATTGGAAGTTGTCTATTCATCTCAAGGAAGAAGCAAAGATGACCATGAGCTTCTTCTAATGGAATGCCGGTATAATTCTAGAGATTCTTAGCTTAATGTGTATAACACTATAACCAAAGATAGATATTGAAACAGTGACAGGACTAGGTTTGCACTGCTTAAGGCGGCAGATGAAGAATCACTTCTTTTTATATCCTGCTGATAATTAACCTGTTCCTTGGAGAACTGAGAACAAAGGTGAACCTGGAGTAATCGTTGATAAGCCAAAAAGTGCTTATAAGCTAGCCAAAACATCCTCAATATTCGGCAAAAAGCTCAAAGGAGGAAAGCATACGCCTTGATTTTCTTACTGAATAAGCATAGGCTTTTATGATGAGCATATTATGTCACTGTTGAGATTTTTTAGCTATCGCGATATATGCTTCATAAGTTCCAATGTTTAATTATAATTGAATAATTCAACAGAGACCCATTCAATCTGGAAGGGGTAAGAAGAAAGAGTTTGTATGATTTTCTTCATTTTTGCAGGTCATAGTTCTATTATTAAGTATCTCTTTTTTTTTTCCGGTTCTTCTCTTATCCGTTTGCAGAGGAAGTCAAATATGAACTTGTCAACATCTTTACTCCATGTTTTGTTGTAAAATAAAAAACAAATCTCTCAGAACAAACCAACAAAGAAATCTCTGGAAACAAAATTTAAACACTCACCGAAAAAGAACTAAAATAAAACCAACTATTTTTTCATCTAGAGAGAGAGCCTTTATATATATCAGGCTGTTGTGTTTGCTGCTTTGATCTTCTTAATAGCGAAAGTATCGGTCTTAAAATTGTGGCTATATTTCAAAGCCTAAATGACAAATGTCTTAGTTATTCTAGAAGTTTATGATAAGTGGCAAAAGAAGTATGAAAAATGGCAATTGCATGAAAAATTCAAGAAAAGTGTTATAAATAGGCATTCACCTTAGGCAAAAATCATCAGCAACTTTCCTTGCTTTTTCATTTTTCACTAGCTTCTCTTTGTTGTCTTTCCTTCTCAAAATTAGTAGTCTATTTTCTTTTGTTCTCTTTAAATAGATGGGCTTGTAATTTAATATTTTACTGATTCCTGTATCCTCTGAAGTAGAGGTAAGCTTGTTTAGTCTCGGAGCAACATTTTACACTGCTGAAATAGTTTCTTAGGATAGTGCCCAGCACGGCTCAAGTCAATTCGTATATTTTTGCTCACAAATAATATTATTGCAATTATATTGTAAATTCTCCATTGTCATTTGACTACAATCTAAGAAACTATTGCAAACAACACCGATGCTGAAAATACTATTGATACTGCCAATATTGGCGCTACCTCTACTGCTCTAGTTCTAGTTGCACTATCATATGCCAGGCCATTTCCAGATGTGCCGAATATTAAAATTTTCGCCAACGAAAATTTAAAGCGTTGGCAAGAACGTGTTTTTTTACTGCTTGATGTCCATGGTGTTGCACCTGCAGTGCTGCATCCACAACCAAGTCCAGACACTGATAATAAAATAGAGGGCACATGGCAACATGCCAACAATGTATGCCGTCTATATTTCAAACTATTTCTAATGAATTGTTCGATATGTATTGCAGTTATAAGGAAGCAAAAGCTATTTGGAAGCCGTAATTAAAATATTCATTGCTGAAAATGCTATAGAACAAAAATTTGTAGTAGGAAAATCTTATTAGTAACACATGAGAGTTGATAAAGAGATGAAAGTGCAAATCAACGAATATCAAAAATTGCTAGAAGACTTGAATGACGAGGGGATGTCATTACTAGAAAAGTTTGTTGCTGTAGTGTTGATTGAGAAGCTACATAACTCATGGAGTGACAACAAAAACAACTTAAATCACAAACAGAAAAATTTCACCCTTGAGAAAATTATGACCCATATCCTAATTGAAGATTCCAACAGAAAAGAATTTGCCTAAGCTAGCATGACAGCTCTTAAAGAAAATTTAATGCAAAGCAGCAACAACAACCGCAAAAGGTACGAGAGTAAGTCTAAAGGTTACAAACCTAAAAATCCGAACCGTAAAAGAAAATGAGGCTCTTGTGTTGTTTGTGGAAAATCAGGCCACCATGACTCACAGTGCCGGTACAGAGCATCAAATGACAAAGGAAAAACCAATACTCCTAAGGCTAACTTAGCTGAAGGAGGATATTGTTGGAACTGTCATTTCTCAAGTAAATATTGTAGCATATGCAAAAAAAATGAGTGGTATACCCTTGGGCTACTCGGCACATTTGTGTAAATCGAGAAGCATTTTCTTCTTATACTCCTGTAGAGGATGACAAAGAAGAGACTTTGGAGACTCAAGCACTATCAAAGTCTTGGGTAAGGGTAAAGTTCTCTTGAAACTCATTTCGGGAAAAACTTTAACCCTTGTTGGTATACTGCATGTTCCTACTATGAGGGAAAATTTGATCTCTGTATCCTTATTGGGAAGAGTTGAAGTGAAGGTGTCATTTGAATCCGATAAGATTATAATGAAGAAAAACAATGTATTTGTGGGAAAGGAATATTGTAACCAGGGACTGTTTGTACTTAATGTTATGATGTTATCAATAGAAATGCTTCTGCTTCTACTTATATGGTTGCGTCTATTTCTTTATGGCGTGCAAGATTAGGGCATGTTAATTTCGCATATATAAGAAAAATGCAGTCATTAGGTTTAATATCTAGTTTAGACTCATACAATATTAATAAGTAATATGTGCTGGAACTAAAAGTACTAAAGACATTTGTTTTTCTGTAAATCGAGAAACTGAATTATTAACTTTGGTTCATACTGATTTAGGCGATTTAAAGCAGACTGTTACTAGAGGTGATAAAAGATATTATGTGACTTTTATTGATCATTTTTTTAGATATATAAAGTTGTATTTTCTTAGAAATAAAGATGATGCCTTTAATGCTTTTATTTATTATAAAGCTGAGGTTGAAAATCAACTTAGAAGAAAATTCAAGAGAATTAGATTTGATAGAGGTGGAGAGTATTTATCTTTAAATTATTTTTGTGGAAAGGATGGAATTTTTCATGAAGTAACTCTGCCTTATTCACACGAGTCAAATGGAGTTCTCCTAACTGCCTAGTAGCCTCTCAAAAATAAGTACAGACGTCTCTGTACCGATTCGCAAGACTCTACTAGACTTGCTCATGACTCGTGAGACCTAAGTGAACCTAGTGCTCTGATACCATGTTGTCACGACCCAAATTCCATCAAAGGTCGTGATGGTGCCGGACACCGTTGTCAGGCAAGCAAAAAATAAATGCCTAATTTGGTTCGCATTTTAATATATTTGAAATCATATTCTCCTTCAATTAAATAGTAAAAGACGAAACTTACAGAGTAAATAATAATATTTTTAACAATTTCAATACATAACATGCCATAGTAACCACAAAATCCTGTGTCACAAGTGCATGAGCATCAACTAGGAATGTAAAATAAATACACCATATGTCTGGAATTTAAATTGAACTGAAAAAATATAAATACTCTGAAGGAAGACTGCTGGCTGCGGGTCGCAATGTGGAATGCAACTCACTTAAGTCCCCGCTACAATACACGTCTCTGCTCTCACAAGGCCACTAGACATATATGTACCTGCACAAAAATGTGCAGCAAATGCACTATGCGTACGTAAATTAACATGTACCCAGTAAGTATCTAGTGTATCCCCGGAGGAATAGTGACAAAGGGTTGACATCGACACTCACTAATGGTCCAGTAACATCTAGCCTATTACGCACGATTTCCATGAGGATATCTTATAAGAAATGCCGAGGCGTACGACCTGATCCAACATAAATATTTAAATTGTGCATTGCCGAGGGTCGAATGGCACGAACCATAAATGCATCTATTAAACTGTCGGGCGCGAACAACCCGCTCCTATGAGAGTGTAGTACATAAATCATGCCGAGGTGAACAACACGATCTCATAAGATGTGAAATACATAATCCCGCCGAGGCGAATGACTCCCATTAGAATAAGAAGCTTTGACGGGTCCTTGACCCCACGCACGAATAAATGTGTGAGTTGTAATTTTTTTAACAAAAACCTTTCATTGAAACATATATATCACAGAGAAATTCCGTAGGAGGAGTACGATAATTCAGTGACTAATCATGAACTCGTAAAGTCTCTACAATAGCAAGTCTAGTCTCAAGTAGAAATGTAAAACATGAGAATTTAATAGGCGAGAGGCTTCTCAAATAGTACAGTTATAGCATAATGTGAACCTAGGCCCACCCGGACAAGCACATGATTGTAGCTACGTACGGGCTCTCGTCACCTCGCGCGTACATATCCTCCACAACAAGTAGCACACATCAAATATATCATCTAGGGGTAGTTCCCCCTCACAGAGTTAGACAGAAGACTTACCTCGTCTCAAGCTTACTTTCCGGTCCAAAATTGTGCTTTAAATCCTCAACTCGGTGCCAAACGACCTGAAGCTAGTCAAATGTTATAAAATAGTCAATACATGCTCAAGAGTTCACATCCTAACGATTAAGGTGATTTTCCAACCCAAATTGAAGAATTCCTAAATTCAAGCACGGGCCCACGTACCCGGATTCCGAAATTTTTCGAAGATAAACATTACCCATAACATTATGAACACAAATATATGATTTTGTCTTCAATTCCATGCCCAAAATTCGTGGTCAAAATCCAAAAATATAAATTTCTAGGTTTCATTTAAAATCCCAAATTTCTACAAATTCATGCCTAAATCCATGCATAAACATTGTATGTAACCCACAACTAATAGAAATCACTGAAGTCATGCTTGATGATGAAATCTCCTCTTCAAAAGCTACAAAAATCCCCAAGCCATGTGAAAATGGGTGAAATGAACAAAAACCCCGTTTTAAAACAATCTGCCCAGGCCAGGCCCGCCTTTCATCGCGTTCGCGATGAAAGCCTCGCGTTCATGAAGGCTTCATACTCCACTACTTTGCGTTCGTGGCTATAGCTCCGTGTTCGCGAAGGACAAACTACTACAGGCCCCTGCTCCCTCTTTCTTCTTCGCATTCGTAACCCCTGTGCCGCGTTCGCGTAAGCTTGCTCCAGTCCCCTTCCGCGTTCGTGTAGAACAAAAACTCTCAACCCACATTTCCTCTTCGCGAACGCGTGTGACCCTTCGCATTCACGGAGGTCAACACTAGACATTAGCATCAACCATTGCGAAACAGGTAAAAATGGTCTGAAGCAACTCCGAATCACACACGAGGCCACATGGACTCCGTCCAATCACACAACCCGGTCCCATAACATAACACGGAGCTGCTCGAAGCCTCAAATCACATCAATCGCACCCCAATTAAAGCTTAATGAACTTTAGAACTTTAAACTTCTACAAATCACGTCTGATTGACCACAAATATTGCACACAAGTCGAATTGGACATTACAGACATATTCTAACTCCCGGAATCAGAATCCAACCCCGATAGCAAAAAGTCTACTCCCGGTTACATTTTCCAAAAACCTTCAACTTTCCAACTTTCGCCAAATGACTCCATAATGACCTATGGACCTCTAAATCCACATTCGTCGCACTCCTAAGACCAGAATCACCATACGTAGCAATTCCAGGACTTGGAATCCCAAACGAACATCAATAACATTGAAATGCACTACAACCAAAATTTATGAAATTCTTCCAAAACGCCAACTTTTAACAATAGGCGCCGAAACGCTCTTGGGTCATCCAAACCCGATTCAGACATATGCCCAAGTCCAAAATTATCATGCATACCTGTTGGATCCTTCCAATCCCAATTCCGAGGCCGTTCACTCAAAAATCAAGTCTTGGTAAATTCTTCCAACTTAAAGCTTCTGAAATGAGAGTTTTCTTTCCAAATTAACTCTGAAATTCCCAAAATTTAATTCCGACCACGCACAAGTCATAATACCTGAAGTGAAGTTGCTAATGGCCTCAAATGACCGAACGAAGCGCTAGAGCTCAAAACGACTGGTTAGGTCGTTACATTCTCTCCCACTTAAACACACGTTTGTCCCTGAACGTATTAAGAACTGCTCCGGAGTTGTCTGAAATTACTGTTTAATACCTCGTGTACCTACCTGTGCAACCACAACTCAGTTGAGCACATTAGCTCGAGCCAATATGAAGATTCTCCCTTTTATTTTGCTCAAATAAGCCTTAGAGCCAAAATCCAACATCTGAAATTCTCTACCAGGTCTGTTTCCAACATACGATCACCGTATCCATCGCTACACGATGTACCAATACATGATTGTATACTCTTACCGAATTCACACCATGCACCACATTATTCGCATGACCATAATGACATCCCCTGACAACAACAACCGAAATCCCACGAATCAAATGTCCACAACACACCTCACAAAGCTTATAAGTCTCGTTTCAGCTCTCGCAATATTGCCACGACAGAAGAGATGTGTAGAAGCTCGTAACCACCTGAAGAATCACAATTTACGGAATCTATCCCCCCAACAAGAACCATTACCTCAATTTGGACAGAATATCCATATGCCTCATATAATTCTGATCGCACTGATCCCAGGTCCAATAATCTTGTCTCACCCAGTACAAGCTGCTCAGGAAATAAGCCATCTCAGACACTGCCAAAATTCTCATGTGATGCTACAATACCAACAAGTTATAACCTCGAATGTGATACATAAAGAAACGAACTCTGGGAAGAACTACTCAACCCACATAACTAATTTGAACTAACTTTCCTTAGAAAATGAGTAGCAAAACACATAATAATAGGTATGAGGAACTGTACTCAACACCACACTGTTGCGTCGTGCAACCCGATCCACACATGATACCATTGCGGCGTGAAACCCGATCAGACCATGATAATCGTGGCGGTGTGCCACCCGATCCAAACAATATACCCGTGTCGGCGTTCCACCCGATCCGCACATAATTATCTGTAAGGAATTACTTACCGAGCTAAAATGCTCATACCTGCGAAATACCCGAATATCAACCACAACACGCGAAGTGCATAATATAATTCCTGGGGAGACGGATAGAGCCATATGATACGAAACTCAAGCACAACTAAGGTGCAACAAATGTTATGCATCTTGAGAGCCATCCTGCTCTCACAACAACACAAATTATACGAGATATCAATACGAGTGTGAATAACCAAACCACCTCACAACCCATATGGCATAATATAGATTACACGGAATAGTTGACGACATAAATAACATCCAGGGCCTGAAGATTCCTCCGTAAACAATGCTAAGCTGAAATGAACACATCTAGTCTGATATAGTGCCCACATTCCCATTTAGATCCACTCACGGACCTCAATCTGATTCTGACCATACCGCACTGGGATAGTAACCTTTCAAGGGTCCACACTAACTCTTTCTTTCCATGACACACAAGAACAATCGTCAATCCGAAACAAATATCCACCGTTCGCAACCAAATGAATAGAGCGCCTTCCAGGACTAAACTCCCACATTAGCGATAATACCATAATCTCCATACTTGGTTTCAATATTCAAGAAATTAAGTGACTATATGTCACACTTATACCATCTACTCGTGGGATACGCTTCCTTGACCTTCCGCACCAGGTAGCAAGTATGCTCATCTATACCACTGGTCATACTAATGTTGTAAAGAAAATCGGGAATCCGCAAATCAATACACAAAGCCTCTTACCCAGGACACCGATCTCAGGTGACGCTAAAGACAATACCAACTTACTCTAAACATCTAAATCCTTTCCTACTCACCCAAGCTCATAATATTCTTGTCTACACCGAACCGCAACCTTGATCCTCAACATCCAATTCCCATGTCGCTCACTACACCTAACATGCCAATATGTGAGAATACAAGAATTCCATCATCACTCCTGAACCACTAATAGAATCGCTCCAGCATATAGCAACCTTTCACTTAACTCATTTAAGGAGAACCATTACAACACGCGACTGGATTCCCATAACTGCAGAAAATACAAATCTCAAGTAATGGTCTAAACCACCATAATTCTTCCGGGATCCATCTACACATAACATGCCATATTACTCGAGTGCCTCCATATAGAATCAATCACGGCAGTCGTCAAGCCTCGCGCGTACCACCACAAATCACATGTATAACTCAAGACGCTGAAGGAACTGACCATTGCCCCCATCATGCCAATTCAACCATTGCTAACCGATCCGAGTTCTTCCAATTTACCTCGGACTTGCCTTCAGAATAATAATAGATCCATTTAAAACATAATGAACCCAAATCCACTCTCATCCCAATTGACCTTATTTCAGCGACCACAGTGTCTGAAAACCCACAAACCATCTCATACTCTCCTTGTGTGCATATTCACATCTTCAACGGGTACACCCGATTATGATAATTCTTCTATGAATTCGAAGTTATTTTCTTAGTTCCTCCAATGCTGCACCGCAGATTGAAGATAACATAGAACACTCCAAGCCCATTTTCATAATCCACTACAAAAGCTCGATACTCAACCATGCCACATACCCGAAATCCTTAGGCACCGCACTTTAATTTGATCCTACTAGGACTATTGTTGAGAATCACCCTCTCTGACTTATTCATGATTATAATCAAACTCCAAGGCCCTGCTAGCACATGACACCCTCTCAAAGAAGCAACCAGTTGAATTCGTTTCCTTATACATCATATCCACACGAACCATAGACTCTGAGTCTTCCCAAAATCTGAAGATAAACCAATAAAGCCAAATATAGCACACACTCCTCAAATCCTTTGCTCAAATTACCGCTAATGTTTTCTTTTCCTTAGTCGTAATAACCCCCCAATACACCGATAGCTAGAAACCGCACGAGTAGACAACCACGCAATCCAATCATAGACGGCGGGGCTCTCCCACATAGCTTGAAGCTACAATTACATAACCCTGGTACCTAGAGAGGTTCCTTCTTCCCCATTGACGAGCTAAAAATCCAACAATGCTTTCCAAACTCAAAGTCATGGTGCATCCAAATAAAATATGCGGACCTAGTCACTGCCCACCATGAATTTCCCAAATGGATCTAGACTTTCCTCAAGGTGTGTGGCCATCCTACCACAGAACCCATACGTTACTCTGCCACTCTCCCACTTTGGTTCATCCCTCTCCTTTAAGCAACTCCTCGACTTCTGCTTTTTACACTTGACCTTCTAGCAATTCAACCACCCCAAAACACCTCCCACATGTCCTTCCTCGTTCCTCATTGCCTAAACATTGCCTCAAATCAAATCCATACATGTAGCACCCGAACCAATGAGTAACTACCAACTCTAAACCTCTTAGAAGATCATCTTTCTCGAGCCATAAATACTAGAAGTACCAATTCGATTCCGAAATATCTACACTCCGTTATCTCTGACAACCGCATCTGAGGCATAATTTCAGTATACCCTGCCCCGAAGGCAAATTAAAGAAGGCCATAACATCAACGAACCTTAACGCGTTCAACAAGGACGATGAGACCACATCACAATCGAGAACTCTACCACGCTCGAAAATACCAAATCTCGTTACTCCATCAACCCAAATCTAAACATTCATAGTCCAATTGCCTTTCCTCCACTGGAAATAAAATGTTGAACCTCTGAATCATGCACTAAGAAAAACCTCCTTTCAAGTCATTCACTGCCTCGACACATAAACAAGCACCCTACCATTACACCAACACGGTGCGATAACAACGCACAAATCGTCATAACAAGCAACGCCAAATCTCAAATCCTTAGGTAATACTGATGCTGAGTTAAAACGACAGGACGACCTTCCGGAAGGTGAGTGTAATAGCCCAATCAAATACGTAGGGAGAAACATCATGCACCATATCTGTAGTACCATGACAATTCCTCGATTCCCAATCTATAGCAAGCGCTTCACGTCACATAAGATTGAATATGAAAGAAATAAAGGTACAAGCCTCAAAAGAATCACTTCGCACGATGAGGAATCAAGAAGGGAAGTGCTCCTAACAGCCTTGTAGCCTCTCGAAGATAAGTACAAACTTCTCCGTACCAATCCGCAAGACTCTACTAGACTCGGTCATGACTCGTGAGACCTAAGTGAACCTAATGCTCTGATACCATGTTGTCACGACCCAAAATCTATCAAAGGTCGTGATGGCGCCGGACACCGCTGTCAGGCAAGCCAAAAATAAATGCTTAATTTGGTTCTCATTTTAATATTTTTGAAATCATATACTCCTTCAATTAAATAGTAAAAGATAAAATTTACAGAGTAAATAATAATATTTTTAATAATTTCAATACAGAACAATCGATAATCACCCCAAAAGGCAGTATCATAAGTGCATGCGCATCAACTAGGAATGTAAAATAAAATACAGTATCTGTATGGAATTCAAATTGGACAGAAAAAATATAAATACTCTGAAGGAAACTCTGTTGTCTGCGGGTCGTAATATGGAATGTAGCTCATCTAAGTCCCCGCCACAATACATGCCTCTGCTCTCACAAGACCACTAGACATATATGTATCTGCACAAAAATGTGCAACAAGTGTATGAGTACGTAAATCAACGTGTACCCAGTAAGTATCCAGCCTAACCCAGAGGAGTAGTGACGAGGGGTCGACACCGACACTCACTAGTGGTCTAAACATCGGTACAATAAAGAGGCAAATATATATATGAGGCAGAGTAAATAAATGAAACGAACAAGCATAAAAATATGTGGTATAAATTCCCATGTTTACAATGAACTCAACCTCTCCATTAGGAATTCCCTCCTTAACCGGAGCATATATATAGATGCAATGGATCTCATCAAATAGCTTGTCATAACTCAATCAGGAAAAACTCACAGATACACTGGCTTCTTGCCAAATATTACGCACAATTTACATGAGGATATGTTATAAGAAATGTCGAGGCGTACGACCCGATCCAACATAAATATTTAAAATGTGCACTGCCGAGGGTCGAACGCACAAACCATAGATGCATTTATTAAACTACTGAGGTGAACGACCCGCTCCCATGAGAGTGTAGTACATAAATCCTGCCGAGGCTAATGACTCGATCCCATAAGATGTGAAATACATAATCCCGCCAAGGCGAACGACCCGATTTCATTAGAATAAGAAGCTTTGACAGGTCCTTGGCCCCACTCACGAATAAACGTGTGAGTTGTAATTTCTTTAACAAAAACCTTTCAATGAAACATATATATCACAAAAACATGCCGAAGGAAGAGTACGATTATTCGGTGACTAATCATGAACTCGTGAAGTCTCTACAATAGCAAGTCTAGTCTCAAGTAGAAATGTAAAACATAGGAATTTAATAGGCGAGAGACTGCTCAAATAGTAAAACTATATCATGATGTGAACCTAGGTCTACCCGGACAAGCACATGAATGTAGCATTTACGGGCTCTCATCACCTCGCTCGTACGTAGCCCCCAAAACAAGCAGCACACATCAAATATATCACCTACGTATAGTTTCCCCCTCATAGAGTTAAAAATGAGACTTAACTCGTCTCAAAGCTTACTTTCTGATCCAAAATTGTGCTTTAAATCATCAACTCGAAGCCAAACGACCCGAAGCTA
The DNA here is from genome assembly GCA_005239495.1 of Nicotiana undulata. Taxonomy (NCBI): domain Eukaryota; kingdom Viridiplantae; phylum Streptophyta; class Magnoliopsida; order Solanales; family Solanaceae; genus Nicotiana; species Nicotiana undulata. The sequence goes on along the minus strand of ML244011.1, from coordinate 75,943 downwards.
GTCAAATGTTATAAAATAGTCAATATATGCTCAAGAGTTCACATCCTAACTAACAAAGTGATTTTCCAACCCATATTGAAGAATTCCTAAAATTCACCCCCGGGCCGACATGCTCGAATTTCGAAAATTTTCGAAGATAAACATTACCCATAACATTATGAACACAAATATATGATCCTCAATTCCATGCCAAAATTTGTGGTTAAAATCCAAAAATATAAATTTCTAGGTTTTCCTTCAAAACCTCAAATTTCTACAAATTTTCGTGCCTAAAATCCATATATTAACCTTGTATATAACCCACAACTATCAGAAATCACATATATCATTATTAATGATAAAATCCACTCTTCAAAAGCTCCAAAAATCGCCCAAGCCGTGTGAAAATGGGCACCCCCATTTTAAAACAATCTGCCCAGGCCAGGTCCGCCCTTCATCCACGTTCGTGATCAAAGTCGCGCGTTCGCGAAGGCTTCAAACTCCACTTCTTTGGGTTCACGGCTGGAGCTCCGCGTTCGCGAAGGCCAAACTACTCCAGGCCCGCTTCATCTCTCTTCTTCACGTTTGCGACCCCTGTGTCGCGTTCGCGTAAGCTTGCTCACCTCTTTCGCGTACGCAACCCCTGTGTCGCGTTCACGTAGAACAAAAACTCTCAGCCCACATTTCCACTTCGCGAACGCATGAGACCCTTCGCATTCATGAAAGACAACACCACACACCAGCATCAGCTATCGAGAAATAGGGGAAAATTGTCTGAAACCACTCCTAATCACACTCGAGGCCCCTGGGACCCCGTCTACTCACACAACTCAGTCCCATAACATAATACATACATGCTAAAGGCCTCAAATCACATCAAATAACATCAAATATGAAATGCACCCAAATTCAAGCTTAATAAACTTTAGAACTTTAAACTTTTACATTCGATGCCGAAACCTATCAAATCACGTCCGATTGACCTCAAATTTTGCACACAAGTCGAATTCGACATTATGGAACTATTTCAACTTCCGAAATGACCTACGGACCTTTCCAACTTTTGCCAAATGACACTTGCAGACCTCCAATTTCACATCCGGACGCGCTCCTAAGACCAGAATCATCATACATAGCTATTCCCAAACTCGGAATCCCAAACAAACATCAATAACATTGAAATGCACTTCAATCAAAATTTATGAAATTCTTCCAAAAATCCAACTTTCCACAACAGGCGCTGAAATGCTCCCGGGTCATCCAAGACCCGGTCTGGACGTACGTCCAAGTCCAAAATCATCATGCGAACCTATTGGAACCTTCCAATATCGATTTCGAGGTTCTTTACTCAAAATCAAGCTTCGTTATTGCGAAATTTCTTGAAGTCTTATAAAAGAATCCATGACTATACTCAAAGCTTTTTTTTGCCAACATTCTTCTAGCTTAAAGCTTCTGAAATGAGAGCTTTCTTTCTAAATCAAGTCATAATACCTTAAGTGAAGCTGCTCATGGCCTCAAACCATCGAACGACGCGCTAGAGCTCAAAATGACCGGTCGGGTTGTTACAGTTACCCGATCTATGTGATTGGAGATCCAATGAAGTAGGTTCATATGGGTAATAACAAGTTGATATTGACAATGAAGCACTAAGAGTGAGTGCTTAACCGCTATTAATTGAGAGGTTGAGTTATAACTCTTAATGAATTCACATTCCTTATGGATGGTGTATTTAAAAGTAGTATTTACTTGATGAATTCACCTATATGAGAGTGGAGTGAGGCCGATCCTATGAGATTTTTGGCCTAGTATCTAGAGCTCTCATGAATAACTAGGCACACACATGGTCTAGTGGTGCAAAACCGCGTTCAACAACAAAATCGTGAGGGTTGAAATGTGATTGATAAAATCTCTGACTTACAATAAGAATTATTGGTTCATAGAAATATTATATTTCACCAATGATTCCGTGGGTCAAGCTTTATCGATCTAAGTTTGGTTCATAATCCAAAAGATACCAAACTCATTACATTTAGACTACAAAAATCCAGCAAGTTTATTTTAATAAGTCATTGAAATAGTGGGGGACTGTGGCTATATTTCAAAGCCTAAAAGACAAATGTCTTAGCCATTCTAAAAGCCTATAATAAGGGGCAAAAGAAGTATGAAAATGGCAATTGCATAAAAAATTCAAGGCAAATATTTTACACTTGTCATGCTACAAACCACTCTTAAAGCCTATAAATAGGCATTCAACTTAGGCAAAAATCACCAACAACTTTTCTTGACTTTTCATTCTTCACTAGCTTTCCTTTGTTGTCTTTCCTTATCAAAATTAGTAGTCTATTTTCTTTTGTTTCCCTCTTTTAAATAGCTGGGTTTGTAATTTATTTTTTGCCGGTTCATGTATACTCTTAAGTAAAGGTAAGCTTGTTTAATCCTGAGAAAATATTTCACACTGCTAAAATAGTTTCTAAGGACATTGCCCAGCACGACTCAAGCCAATTCGTATATTTCTGCCAACAAATAATATTATTGCAATTATATTGTAATTTCTCCGTTGTCATTTTAGTACAAAAATGGCTTGGCAAGTACTACTTCACTAATTACACTATTAAAAATTGAGGATGGCGGGGTAACAATCCCAGGACATGCACAGGCAACATCAGCTATACCAATTGTTGTGTCACAATTTTAACAATCCCAGAATGCTAGAGTTAAATTTCACAATTTAAGGCTTTCCACCTCCATTTGATCGTAACGTGCAGTCGTCCCAAGGCAGCAGTATGTATGGCATAACGCCCCCTATTTTATCTCCCTTAAAGTCCTTTATAAATTTTGATTTTTTATATTCTCAAGGTCAAGGAAGTCTTTAATCCATGGATACATGCTTCATCTTCTGTGGAACTCCTCTGAATTTGTTTGCTCTCCATTTTTCCCAAGTTCTTACTTGGATGAGAGACACTTATCATATTTTTAAATTAACGGCTTAGATTTAATTAGTTGAAATAAGGTTCTAACCATGGTTAGGACAATAATATTTTCATAAAATATTTATGAACGTTTCCATAATTACTCATCTTTCTAGATTTTTTTAGCTTCCATCTCTTTCCCTCATCTTGATTCTCCTCTTTCCTCCACCTAAAGGATTATTAAATTGCAATGCAGTAATTGAACATTATCGATGTAGTGGGTTGCTTTAATTGTTTTTCTTACTCTTTACATTATGCATTTTCTGGTATCATTTATGTTTGCAGTTATTTTTTAAATTAAAAAAGGTGCCATTTCTTTTGGTATTGTCTTGTAATACGCAGGTTCTGATGAACATTTGATACTAAATGATTGACATTGTGACAATTATAGCTTATGGGGTGTGAGTACAGCTTTTTTGTATTCGATTAGACCTCCGACAAATTGTCCAAATTTTAAATATTGTCATATTAATTTACATTAGAGCACAATTGACCCCGTGCATTATTGATACTCATATTTTTCTTAACGGATGAAATATGTAGTGAAGAGAAGGGATAAACTGGAATACATAGTCAATAGCAAGGTTCTGACTTTGAAAAATCTATCTATAATTAAAAGCAGAAGAAAAACGCCTCTCATGAAGCCAAGTGGCATAATCCCAATTTGACACATTAATCCAAATAATTGCTCCAACTAATTAGGAATTAGAATTTTATTTGGAATAAAAGTGTAGTGAATTTTATTTTAAATTTTTTAACTATTAATGAATAGATATGTGAAAACCGTTTAATCCACAATATTAGGTGAAAACTTTTTACCTTCCACTTGTCCTAAATTATCTCTGAAAAACCACGATAAACAGAGTGTCTTCAACTGTCTAAACCACGATTGAGTCACGATTGAAATCCACTATACTCGCTAGCAACTGCTCAAAACTGCAAACTTATATTTCTTCCACAAATACACGTACTTCAACTGTAATCTTCCTACTGCTATCAAGATTTCAAGAAAACTTACGGCTTATGCAAAAGATGGATACTCATATTGATTTCATCAACGATATAACAATTTCGAAGGTAATGGAAGTTGAAAGTCCGGGTTGTCCGTCTGCGGGAAGTACCATATCGTTATAATTCAGACATTACATTCTCGATTGAGTTGGTTCTACAAGATGAAATATATTATTGCCTTGATAATTCACTTTTCTCTCTGTTTCTGAACTTGCAAATCTCAATGTTTTGTTCTATATCTTTAACTTACAACTTCGTTCCACGTAGAAACTGGTTCCTTTTATTCTCTGCTTCTTAAGTTGCAAATTGCTAATTTGTTTTGCTCTCCGTTTCTCAACTTGCAAATCTGAATTTATTTTTCTGTACCTTTGGCTTGCAAATATGAATTTGTTTCTATGTGTATTTGCCTTGCTAATCCGCTCAACGCTACTGTTGGTAAGTAGTACTTCTATTCCAGATTAAGTTGTAATCTCGAATAGTTGCTCTATTTTGTTTCTGGAATTAACAAAAACTGTAGACTACATTAATTATGTGTTGAAGATAAACCCTTACCACGCATTCACTAAGTTTTCAAGACTAATATTTGGATCAACCCAACTAGTTCGTATTGCCTGCAAATCCCAACTTAACTGTCAGTCTGAAATTCTAGCAGCTTCGAAAGGGGTTAAACTTATTTAAAGTTGACAAGGATATACATAAAAACAGCAGAAGAATCCCAAGGTTATGTAGGTATTGTAGGGCCTTTGTTGTAAAAGGAGAAAAGTAGTGTTAATTTTGCAAACTGATTTGATTCATTTTCATTGAGAGAGGAATAAAGGAGAGAAAAGAAATAAGCCTGGATGACTCAATACACCTTTCCTATGTAGCCAGAAACACGACAGAGCATCAAGGGCATATGGTTTTGCATATCACTATGTATTAGGTCATAGGCCATGTTTACTTGGGACTAGCTGGTGTGCTTTGATATCAAAAAGAGTTTGGATACTGCATAAGATAGTATTACTATACAAATTTGTAATATTTGTTATTTTGTAATTTCTTTGCAGGGCGATAAGATACATGCTTCTATTGGCAAATCAGTTTTGCATCTTTTCAAAACAAAAGTTAAGGAGCTTGGATTATATCTTATGGCGAACTTTATCGTTTTTCAAAACAAGGATAGGTTCAACACTACAAAACATAGGTTGAGGCTTACGTTTACTCAACGGACAACAACGACTGAAATAATTGATCCACTATTCCAATGAACATCTGTGATCTGCGACCATATCATCAATTTGATAAATAAGGTTGATGTGAACGAGAATGAATTATTCGGTAATAATACTGTTACCTTAATATTCTAATTATTAACTTTAATGCTATTTATTTGAACTTCTTCTTTTTTCTTTAAATGTAATCGGAGAAATCGTCGGGTTTAGTGAAGTACACACGCACAAACAAGGTGGAGTTTCTAGAAAGTTTATGGATATCAAACTAGAAGATGATGAGTATGAATAAACAATCATCCAATTATGAACGATAGATTTGATAATTAGATATGCTAAAGATTATATACTATTTCCATTTGGCAGGAGGAACAAGTTATCTGCTACGTTCTGGGGCGAATTTGTTGATCAGGTTGTACCTCACTTGCTACGTTCTAACAACCAGCCTATTGTTGTTGTTATGCCGCTCATAAAAGCCTATAAATTTCAAGGTAAATTGTAATTATTCAATTTGACATTACTTTGTGAAAGTTATTCATTACATCTTAAATGTAAATTTTTTTTTTTGCAGATTCATATTCTATACGCAATACTTGGAATGCATCAAAGTTGTGGATTAATCCTACTTTTCCTCAATCTGACGAGTTTAAAACACGGTTTAATATTTTTTTTCCCTATCTCTACACTCAAATCTATTTTTCCAACTATAGTTCTAACTGTTTTACTCATTTATAAAAACAGATTACTTTCTGTTCGGGATAGTTACTCAGAGAGGCTGACTCAAACCATCTCTCCACAAAGTTACTCTGTCTCGGATGAGTTAGAGAAGGGCATTGTTCAAGTTAAAACAGTTGGCCAATTAGTGGAGTCCATGCAAGTGATTTAACTATTTATATCTTCTTTCTTTAAAATTCTGAAAGTCCATGTTTTCTATCTCTTTTCTTCTCATCTTTCAGCATTTGGTTCTCCTATTTTATGGCATTAAAATGTGATTGAGCAATTAGAATATGATAAGTTTTTATATGACATTTAATCAATTAGCATAAATATGTAGAGTTTCACTAATATAATTTGGTATTAATATTGGATGGAGGACATGGCTGCTCTATTTATTCACTGAAATATAGAGAGGCTGATGCTTTTTCTTTGCATAAGCCGTAATGCACAAAAGGGAAAAATAAGAAAAACTCCTATCATATGAATACGCTACTGCAAACGTAGCCTTTTTTCTTTTTTTTCTTTTTTTTACTGTAACGACCCGGCCGGTCGTTATGTAGAACATGTATTATTTTTATTGTTTCTGCCTTGTCATAGCTTGATTATACTGCTCATGATATGTTAGAGTTAGTTAATTCAGGTCCGGAATGGTTGTAGTAGGAATTGAGACACCTAGTCTTCAAAAATACCTTTATAGTTGGAAAGGTCAACTGGGAGTTGACTTATTCGTAAACGACCGCGGAATACGGATTTTATGGCTCGGATAGCTTCGTTAGGTTATTAGGACTTAGGAATGTGTTCAGAATATTTTTGTGATGTCCAGTGTAGAATTAGGCTTGAATTGGCGAAAGTTAGTTATTGACGATTTCCGATCGGCAATGGAAAATAGGCTATCGGGGTCGGAATGGAATTCTGACAGTTGGAATAGGTTTGTAATGTCATTTTGGATATGTCTGCAAAAATTCAGGTCAATCGGAGGTGTTTTGGATAGTTTCGGCGTCGTTGGTGGAATTTAGAAATTTCAAAGTTCTTAGGCTTGAATCCGATGTGATTTTGGTGTTTTGATATTATTTTTTGTGTTTCGAGAGTGAAACTAAGTTTGAATGATCATTTATGATGTATTGGTAAATTTGGTTGAGGTCCCGAGGGGCTCGGGATTGATTTCGGGTGGTTAACGGAGGTTTGGACTTGGAATTTGCAGCAAAACAGTTGTTGGTGTCATTTTGCTGGTGCGACCTCACCTGCGTATGGGGAACCGCAGGTGCGGGCCCGCAGAAGCAAACGGGACTCCGCAGATGCGAAAGTTTGGCTGGCTGAGGGAATTCCGCAGGTGCGAGGTATTTTTCGCACCTGCGAAGCTGTAGATGCGGGAGGACGAGCGCAGGTGCGGAGGCTGAGATTTTTAGGGTTCTCCGCAGGTGCGCACCTGGGACCGCAGGTGCGGGTCCGCAGGTGCGCTTAAGTGGTCTCAGGTGCGGAACCACTGTTCAGAAAGTATATAAGCATGCCTTTGCGAATTTGAGCCATTTTTCTCAATATTTCATCCGGGTTTGAAGCTTTTGAAGGGTTTTTGAAAAGGGTAATCGATAGTTCTTCATTGAGGTAAGGTTTTTGGACTCTAAACTCGTTTATATGTGATTAAAGGTCGGATTAATGGTGAAAAATTAGGGAACATCAGTGCAAAAATTGGTAATTAGGGCTTGAGATTAAGAGACTTTGAAATGGAAATTTGAGGGCCATTTGAACTCCGATTTCAGTGTTCTTGGTATGTATAGACTCTTGGGAGGATGAGGATTCTTGTGGTGTAATTTTTTTCGAATTTTGATACGTGGGCCTGAGGGTCGGGTTTTTGCTAATTTCGGGTTTTATGCTTAAAATTGATAAATTTCGATTGGGTTTCATTCCTTGGCATATTATAATGGTATAAATCTAATTGTTGGTAGATTTGAAGCACTCGGAGGCCGAATTTAGAGGCAAGGGCACTGCGCAGTAGTATTTTAGCCAGTTTTGAGGTAAGTAACGTCTTCAACCTTGGAACTGAGGGTTCGAAACCCCAAATTATTTGATAGTTGATGTTAATTAAGGTGACGCACTAGCCAAGTGACGGGAAGGCGGGCGTACACCGAATGTTTGTGGCCTAGATCATCCCATGGCTATGTCTAATGGTTATTTCAGGTTGATACTTGTACTGTAAAGGTTGAGTTTACCTTGAACATATTAGAAATCATGTTAAGTATAAATGTTAAGGCTTCTCGCCAATATGCTCAGACCGGAATGGTCAGTGATTGTTGTCTTTATCTGTGATTATTACTTTCATGTACTCAGTTCTGTCACAACATATGTTTCATACATTGGTCTCAATAAATGCTAGCTTGTTTATATGTTATCATTATTTTGGGCTGATTTATATATATGTGAGCCTTGTGAATGAGACTTGAAGGTATTGACTGAGTGAGGCCGAGAGCCTGGTACTGAGACAGTTATGAGATCGGACTGCACACCGCAACGATCCTCGAATTATGCCTTCGTTGGCTTGATATAGCGCTTGGGCTTATAGGATCCCCTATGGAGTCTTTACACCCCTAGTGAGCGCACAGATATTGAGGGATGAATCTTCCATGGGCATGGATCTTGTTCAAAGTTGTTGGTATATTGAGGGATGGATCGTCCCTGGACATGGATCTTTCCGAGTGTTATGTTCCGGAGATGGATCTTCTCTGTGTGGCTAGATTGGCCCTTTTCCTCAGTACTATGTGACTTCGTCACTTGTGTTTACGTATAATCCGGGATGGATCTTCCCTGGGCCTGATAGCCAATTCTAGTACTGAGTGGACTTCTTGGGAGAGCTTAAGATACTGTATACATACCATTTCTGATTTCTGATGATCATATGCTGGCATGTAAGTTGTATAGACATAATTGGTTTATTTCGTTAATTATCAGTTATATTATTGTCATGTTCAATTTATACACTGTTATTCAAAATTATCGGAGGTTTAGTCTGTCACTACCTCTCAGCCCATAGGTTGAGTTCGTTACTTACTGAGTTGGTGTACTCACGTTATACCCTGCACCTTATGTGCAGATCCAGGTACATCGAGACTCGGCTCTGGTCATTGAGTAGCGGACAAGTCCCATCAGAGTTGTTGAGGTAGCAGCTGGCAACCGTGATTTTGTTCCTATTCTACCTGTCGTTATTTACTTTCAGACTATGTTGGTCATTTCTCTTTTATTTGTATTTTGTATTAGCAGCTCATGACTGCGTGACACTGGGTCCGAGATTGTAGGATTTGAGTTTTGGTTCCATAAATTATTTCAAATTCAGATTTTTATTGTTATTATTTTTCAGACTTATTGAAAAATGGTATTTTTACTGGTATTTGAATCTAGTTTAGATGTAAATGGGTTGCTGGCCTGGTTCCACGACAAGCGCCATCACGACTCCGAAAAATGGGTCGTGACATTTACCAGCAGTTCCCATTGTGATTCCGGATCTTCAGGAGACCCTAGCCCAGATCTTGACGGTGTGCACCCGCCTGACACAGGTCGTCGCTATGTCCATTACTACAGCCACTTCTCAGGCCGGGGGAGGCATTCAAACTCCAGCTGCCCAGACACCTGAGCAGGTCACCCAGGGACTTCAGACACCTGGGGCAGTCCCCGTATTGATGACTTGTTTGACAAGCTTCAGGGAGCTAGGGTGTTCTCCAAGATTGATTTGAGGTCCGGGTATCATCAGTTGAAGATTCGGGATTCTGACATTCCGAAGACTGCTTTCAGTACCAGATATGGTCATTACGAGTTTCTGGTTATGTCATATGGGATCACCAATGCCCCAGCCGCGTTCATGCATTTGATGAACAACGTGTTTCAGCCTTACCTTGATTTATTCGACATTGTGTTCATTGATGACATCCTGGTGTATTCCCGTAGCCAGGAGGAGCATGCTCAGTATTTGAGGGTTGTGTTGTAGAAGTTGAGAGAGGAGAAGCTTTATGCAAAGTTTTCCAAGTGTGAGTCTTGGCTTGGTTTCGGTAGCTTTCTTGAGGCACGTGGTGTCTAGTGAGGGTATTCAAGTGGATCTGAAGAAGCTAGAGGCGGTGCAGAGTTGGCCCAGACTGTCCTCAGCTACGGACATTAGGAGTTTCCTTGGTTTGGCGGGATATTACCGTCGCTTTGTTGAGGGATTCTCTTCTATTGATTCACCCTTGACCAGATTGACCCAGAAGGGTGCTCCATTCAGATGGTCCGATGAGTGTGAGGAGAACTTTCTAAAGCTCAAGTCAGCATTGACCACAACTCCGGTATTGGTCTTGCCTACTGGTTAAGGTTCTTACACAGTCTATTGTGATGCTTCTAGAGTTGGCTTGGGAGCGGTTTTGATGCAGGACAATAGGGTGATTGCCTACGCGTCTAGACAGTTGAAGGTGCACGAGAAGAATTATCTTGTGCACGATCTTGAGTTAGCTTCCATTGTTCACGCCCTGAAGATTTGGCGCCATTATTTGTATGGAGTGCAGTGTGAGATTTTCACTGACCATTGTAGTTTGCAGTATTTGCTGAAGCAGAAGGATTTGAATTTGCGCCAGAGGAGATGGTTGGATCTTCTAAAGGACTATGACCTTACCATTTTATATCATCCGAGGAAGGCCAATGTAGTGGACGATGCCCTGAGTCACAGAGCAGAGATTTTGGGGAGTCTAGCCTACCTTTCAGCAACAGAGCGACCTTTGGCACGTGATGTTCAGGCCTTAGCAGGGCAGTTTGTGAGATTAGATTTGTCAAAGCCTCCGCGGGTATTAGCTAGTATGGCTTCCCGGTCTTCTCTCTATGATCAGATTAGAGCACGCCAGTATGATGACCGGCACTTGTTAGTTCTTTAGGAGAGGGTCCGTCGAGGTGATGCCAAGGATGTGACTATTGGTGACGACGGGGTTATGAGGATGCAGGGTCGTATTTGCGTGCCCAATGTAGATGGTCTTTGAGAGTTTATATTAGCAGCGGCCCATAGCTCGCGGTATTCCATCCGGGTGCCACGAAGATGTACCAGGACCTGAGACAGCAGTATTGGTGGAGGCGGATGAAGAAAGATATTGTGGAGTATGTATCACGGTGCCTCAACTACCATCAGGTCAAGTATGAGCACCAGAGACCAAGTGGATTGCTTTAGGAGTTAGTTATTCCGGAGTGTAAGTGGGAGCGGATCACCATGGACTTTGTGGTTGGGCTTCCACAGGCTTCAAGGGGATTTGATTCTATTTGGGTCATTGTGGATCGACTAACCTAGTCCGCGCACTTCATTCCTGTCAGCATCACTTATACTTCGGAGAAGTTAGCTGGTATCTGCATCAGGGAGATTGTCTGATTGCATGGAGTCCCAGTTTCTATCATTTCTGACAGAGGTACTCAATTCACATCTCAGTTTTGGAGGGTCGTGCATAGAGGTATGGGTACTCAGTTAGAGTTGAGCACAACGTTTCATCCTCAGATCGACGGGCAGTCAGAGCGGACTATTCAGATATTGGAGGACATCTGGCGTGCCTATGTGATTGATTTTGGGGGTTCATGGGACCTGTTTCTTCCATTAACGGAGTTTGCATAGTATAGCAGCTACCATTCCAGTATTCAGATGGCCCCGTATGAGGCTTTATACGGTAGGAGATGTAGATCTATGGTTGGTTGGTTTGAGCCCGGTGAGGCTAGGCTATTGGGCGCAAATTTGGTTCAGGATGCGTTGGAGAAAGTGAAGTTGATTCAGGAGCGACTTCGCACAGCGCAGTCTAGGCAGAAGAGCTATGCGGACCGGAAGGTTCGAGATGTATCTTATATAGAGGGTGACAAGGTACTACTGAAGGTGTCACCCATGACGGGTGTTATGAGGTTCGGGAAGAGGGGAAAGCTGAGTCCCCGGTTTATTGGTTCTTTTGAGGTACTTCAGAAGGTTGGAGATGTGGCTTATATACTTTCCTTGCCACCCAGCATGTCGAGTGTTCATCCATTATTTCATGTGTCGATGATCCGGAAGTATGTTGGTGACCCGTCTCATGTTTTGTACTTCAGCACAGTTCAGCTCGACAATGATATGTCATATGAGGTTGAGCCAGTGGCTATTTCGGCTCGCGAGGTCAGAAAGTTGAGGTCCAAGGATATAGCTTTAGTGAAGGTTCAGTAGAGAGGGCAGCCAGTGGGGGAGGCTACTTGGGAGACCTAGCGGGAGATGCGGAGCACATATCCTCACTTGTTTGAGACTCCAGGTGTGTTTCTAGGCCCGTTTGAGGACGAACGTTTGTTTAAGAGGGGGAGAATGTAACGACCCGACCGCTCGTTATGTAGAACATGCATTATTTTCACTGTTCTGCCTTGTCATAGCTTGATTATACTGTTCATGATGTGTTAGAGTTGGTTAGTTCGGGTGCAGAATGGTTGTAGTAGGAATTGAGACACCTAGTCTCCAGAAATAGCTTTAAAGTTGGAAAAGTCAACTAGGAGTTGACTAATTGGTAAAAAAACCTCGGAATACGGATTTTATGGCTCGAATAGCTTCGTTAGGTGATTTAGGACTTAGGAGTGAGTTCAGAATATTTTTGTGATGTCGGGTGTAGAATTAGGCTTGAATTGGCGAAAGTTAGTTTTTGACGATTTCCGATCGGCAATGGAAAATAGGCTATCGGGGTCGGAATGGAATTCTGACAGTTGGAATAGGTTTGTAATGTCATTTTGGATATGTATGCAAAATTTCAGGTCAATCGGAGGTGTTTTGGATAGTTTCGGCGTCGTTGGTGGAATTTGGAAATTTCAAAGTTCTTAGGCTTGAATCCGATGTGATTTTGGTGTTTTGATGTTATTTTTTGTGTTTCGAGAGTGCAACTAAGTTTGAATGATCATTTTTGATGTATTGGTAAATTTGGTTGGGGTCCCGAGGGGCTCGGGATTGATTTCGGGTGGTTAACGGAGGTTTGGACTTGGAATTTGCAGCAAAACAGCTGTTGGTGTCATTTTGCTGGAGCGACCTCACCTGCATATGGGGAACTGCAGGTGCGGGACCGCAGAAGCGAACGGGACTCCGCATATGCGAAAGTTTGGCTGGCTGAGGGAATTCCGCAGGTGCGAGGTATTTTTCGCACCTGCGAAGCCGTAGATGCGGGAGGACGAGCGCAGGTGCGGAGGCTGAGATTTTTAGGGTTCTCCGCAGGTGCGCACCTGGGACCGCAGGTGCGGGTCCGCAGGTGCGCTTAAGTGGTCTCAGGTGCGGAACCACTGTTCAGAAAGTATATAAGCATGCCTTTGCGAATTTGAGCCATTTTTCTCAATATTTCATCCGGGTTTGAAGCTTTTGAAGGGTTTTTGAAAAGGGTAATCGATAGTTCTTCATTGAGGTAAGGTTTTTGGACTCTAAACTCGTTTATATGTGATTAAAGGTCGGATTAATGGTGAAAAATTAGGGAACATCAGTGCAAAAATTGGTAATTAGGGCTTGAGATTAAGAGACTTTGAAATGGAAATTTGAGGGCCATTTGAACTCCGATTTCAGTGTTCTTGGTATGTATAGACTCTTGGGAGGATGAGGATTCTTGTGGTGTAATTTTTTTCGAATTTCGATACGTGGGCCCGAGGGTCGGGTTTTTGCTAATTTCGGGTTTTATGCTTAAAATTGATAAATTTCGATTGGGTTTCATTCCTTGGCATATTATAATGGTATAAATCTAATTGTTGGTAGATTTGGAGCACTCGGAGGCCGAATTTATAGGCAAGGGCACTGCGGAGTAGTATTTTAGCCAGTTTTGAGGTAAGTAACGTCTTCAACCTTGGAACTGAGGGTTCGAAACCCCAAATTATTTGATAGTTGAAGTTAATTAAGGTGACGCACTAGCCAAGTGACGGGAAGGCGGGTGTACACCGAATGTTTGTGGCCTAGATCATCCCATGGCTATGTCTAATGGTTATTTCAGGTTGATACTTGTACTGTAAAGGTTGAGTTTACCTTGAACATATTAGAAATCATGTTAAGTATAAATGTTAAGGCTTCTCGCCAATATGTTCAGACCGGAATGGTCAGTGATTGTTGTCTCTATCTGTGATTATTACTTTCATGTACTCAGTTCTGTCACAGCATATGTTTCATACCTCGGTCTCGATAAATGCTAGCTTGTTTATATGTTATCATTATTTTGGGCTGATTTATATATATGTGAGCCTTGTGAATGAGACTTGAAGGTATTGACTGAGTGAGGCCGAGAGCCTGGTACTGAGACAGTTATGAGATCGGACTGCACACCGCAGCGATCCTCGAATCATGCTTTCGTTGGCTTGATATAGCGCTTGGGCTTATAGGAGCCCCTATGGAGTCTTTACACCCCTAGTGAGCGCACAGATATTGAGGGATGAATCTTCCATGGGCATGGATCTTGTTCGAAGTTGTTGGTATATTGAGGGATGGATCGTCCCTGGACATGGATCTTGTCCGAGTGTTATGTTCCGGAGATGGATCTTCTCCGTGGGGCTAGATTCGGCCTTTTCCTCAGTACTAGGTGACTACGTCACTTATGTTTACGTATAATCCGGGATGAATCTTCCCTGGGCCTGATGGCCAATTCTAGTACTGAGTGGACTTCTTGGGAGTGCTTAAGATATTGTATACATACCATTTCTGATTTCTGATGATCATATGATGGCATGTAAGTTGTATAGACATAATTGGTGCATTTCGTTAATTATCAGTTATATTATTGTCATGTTCAAGTTATACACTGTTATTCAAAATTATCGGAGGTTTAGTCTGTCACTACCTTTCAGCCCATAGGTTGAGTTCGTTACTTACTGAGTTGGTGTACTCACGTTATACCTTGCATCTTGTGTGCAGATCCAGGTACATCGGGACAATTCCCATTAGAGTTGTCGAGGTAGCAGCTGACGACCGTGATTTCGTTCCTATTCTACCTGTCGTTATTTACTTTCAGACTATGTTGGTCATTTCTCTTTTATTTGTATTATGTATTAGCAGCTCATGATTGTGTGACACTGGGTCCGAGATTGTAGGATTTGAGTTTTGGTTCCATAAATTATTTCAAATTTAGATTTTTATTGTTATTATTTTTCAGACTTATTGAAAAATGGTATTTTTACTGGTATTTGAATCTAGTTTAGATGTAAATTGGTGGCTGGCCTGGTTCCACGTCAGGCGCCATCACAACTCCGAAAAATAGGTCGTGACATTTACATAAGTTCTCCCTAAACTTGAGCTAACTAACATTTTACTTAGATAACACTATCTTTAAACACGAAATCATATAGTCATGAAAATTGACCTATCTTTAATCTCTGTAATAACGAAGTTGTTTGTAAGATATATTTTACCACAAATCATACTTTATGTTCAACTCGCAGATGACATTTTTGTTACTAATGGATGACAACCGTAATATTTTTAATATAAAGTATGCATAATTTATATCATTAATGATTTGCACATATATGCTCTCTCTCAACTTGACTATTTAAAGTTTTATAATTTTATTAAACAGGAAGGTCCCTGTTGGATTGTAGCAAGTATTGAAAATTTGGAACTTGAAAAAAGATGGTTGTATGTCAGTTGCAAGAAGTGTCAAAAGAAGGTGGATAAACATGGAAACATTTATCAATGCCCGAACCCCAAATGTAAAAATGAAGATTATTCAGCAGTGATTAGGTAAAACCAGCAGCTTTAATTCTTTAATCCATCAAAACGTACCTTTATTAGTTGAAAGATTCTAACACAAAGTTTCATTGTAGAATACTGGCGCTGTCTATCCAGTAGAGCTGAACAATATTCTTTAAAGAAAATTAATGTTTAAGGTTATTGTCAAGAGCTCGAACATTAAATTACAAAAAGAAGTTTATAGTGTTGTTAAGCTTACGGATGAGGAGCAACTGATTCAGAAATATAATCAAGATCCACCTTCAGATGACTTCACTGTATGTCATATTCGCTCACAAAATTCATAACTTATTTAATTGCGAAGTTCTTTTTAATTTCATAATTGTACTATAATTTCAAACTCATTTATTTATTAATTTTTTACAGGACCCTGACTTCAATAATAATCAAGTCTTAGATGGAGAAAAGGAATGCGAGGTGAATGCATCTCTATTTTTGAATTTGTCCTTTAAGATGACACTTATTTATATTTTTGCAAGGATATGTTTCTGAATAAATTTTCAGATTTGGAAATTTTTTTATAACGTTAAAAGTTATGAATGTTCACTTTCTTTATTCTATAGGAAGCTACAAACTCAGTATTAATATTTTTTTAGATTATTGATTCTTCTAAATAAATATTTTGCAGGGTATAAATTAATAAAGCTATAGGAACGGTAAGTTCACTACTGATTTTAATTATTTTTTTTTTGTATTTTAAATATGCCCATTGAAGAGAACGAGTTAATCGATATTGCAAATACACCAGCCAAGATAAGTTTAACTAATGCCGCAACTATGGTTGAAGAAGATCCGAATACACAGTCGTCAGGAAACAAAATCAAGAGAGTATTTAAGAAGAAGAAAACAACATAAGGTGTTCCCAAATGTAACATTTAGCGAAACCAAGAAATGTATGATTAGTCTTAATATTAGTTTTATTAGTTATGAACAATGTATTTCAATCATTTCAAATTTTTCTGCTATTTCACTTTTCTGTTTTACTTAGTTTTGAAATTTACTACTTATAGTCAAGATATTTGAAGCTTTTCATGGTTCTTTCTGGCAGTAAAATTTTCCTACATTCAGGTTCGTATATGATTTTCTGGATGTACATTAACATTTTATTTGATTTTAAAATGTGAACCTACAAATAGTATTGAATAAGAAGGTAGTAGATGAAAAAAACTTACCCACACCCGGTGTATAAACCCACCTTAGTTAAGTTAACCATAAACGATAAACTAAGGCTATTAGGAGTCTTATTTCTAATAAATAAGTATTAATAATTATAATTAAATAAGGTAACATGTGGCATTTTTTTATTAGTTGGGTGTAAAACAAAAATTCTATTTGTGTAGTATTTAGGAGTAATCTCAATTATACTATCTCCAAAATTTTATTCTTAAAATATTATTAATTTGGTCTTTTTACATTGTGTTACATGAATCTGGCTAAATTTGATTATAGTTGTACAATTTCTTTTATTTTTTCTGTTGTTACATGTATTGTAGAAATTTATTTATTCTGTTGTAATATCAGAATGTCAAATTTTGAGAAGACAAACAATATTGAGAGTCATGAAGAGTCATTAGAAGATATTAGAACTTAAGAGGATGATGAGAAAATAGGAGAAGAGAAAGTTTCAGAAAATTACAGAACAGAATTAGAGGAAAAAATGAAAGATCAAATTGTTAGGGACGAGGATGAAGCTTATAACTTGTATTGTGAATATGCACATTCTAAAGGTTTTAGTGTAAGAAAGGATAAACAATATTACTTTCAAGGTGGTGTAGTGATAAGAGAAAAATGATTTGTGTGCTATAAGCATGGGGAAAAAGATGAAAGGCAAAGGAAATCTAGTAAGACATCTTTCAGTCACATAGACACACGATCAAATTGTCCTGCAATGATAAGCTTTAAGCGTCAATTTCCTAATAGTCCTTTCATGGTAGATAGATTTGTTAAAGATCATAACCATGAGATGGCTTCACCAAAAAAGAGACACCTGTTAAGATCTGCTCGTTCAATAACTAAAACCAAAGGGCTAGTGATTGAAAATATGGTTAACGCTGGTATAAAGCCGACTGCAACATATTCTTACTTGGCAGAAGAAGCTGGAGGGGCTGATGTTTTAGGTTATTCAAAGAAGGATTGTTTTAATTTTATACATCAGTTGATGAAATATAAGGTGGAAGCTGGGGATGCTCAAAGTGTTGTTAATGAATTTAATAACAAACAAGCACATAACACACTCTTTTATTGGGATGTTCAACTTGATTTGGAAGGGCGTATAGCTAATTTCTTTTGGAGAGATGGTCGATCTAGAATTGACTATGAGATATTTGGCAACATCGTGTCTTTTGATACCACATATCGAACAAATAAGTATCGTATGATTTGTGCACCATTTATTGGAATAAATCATCATTGCAGAATATAATTTTTGGTTGTGTTTTTTTATCTGATGAGTCTGCAGAATCTTTCAAATGGTTGTTCTCAATATTTTTAAAGTCAATAGGAGGTATCGCCCCGAAAACTATTATAACTGATCAAGCTCAAGCAATGGAAATTGCCATTAGAGAAGTGATGTCTGGCACTAGACATAGATTGTGTCAATGGCATATATCGCAAAATGCCTTATCTCATTTGGACTCACTTAAGAATGATAAAGGTTTTTCTATACTTTTTAACAAGTGTATGTCCGAGTGTGATTCTATTAGTGAATTCGAAAAAATGTGGGAGATGATGCTTAGAATGCACAATGTAGAAGAACATAAGTGGTTGAAGAATCTTTATAATATTCGACACATGTGGTCTACGAATTTTAATAATGATATGTTTAGTGCTGGATTGAAAGCCACATCTCGAAGTGAATCTACTAATCATGTACTAAATGGGCTTGGAGATTTGAGCACTTAGTTGTATATATTTGTGACTAATTATGAGAAAAATATAGTAAATAAGTGGCGTCTGAGTGAAGAACATGAAGACTTTAAATGTAAATAAGGTAAGCCTACTCCTGCTGTTAAAGGTAGTCCAATTTTAACTCAGATTTCTGCAGTCTACACTCATAAGATTTATAACATATTTGAGAAAGAGTTTCTCAAAGGAGCTGGGGCATGTTTTGTTGAGGCACAAATATATTGTAATAGTCAAGTGTCCAAATATGAAGTAAGAACATATAATTCAAGTAAAAGTTGGATTGTTGAGTTGAATCCCACCACTTTACATGTGACATGCACTTGCAAGAAGTTTGAATCTATGGGTATTTTATGTGCACATTGTCTGCTGATTTATACGTCAAATAAAGTTCGTGAAATCCCTAAGGAATATATTTTGAGAAGATGGACCAAAGATGTGAGGAAAAGAATAAAAAATTTGCCAAGTCAAAATTGTTCTATGAATAGAAGTTCAGAATCTGAGATTGTTTACACTAATAGTGTGATGCAAACTTGTTATAATCTTACTCATCTTAGCAAATATAGTGTGGAGTGTCGAGAGATTTTTCAAAGACATCTCGAAAATGCTTCAGATGAGTTAGATGATTATCTAGAGAAATTGAACAGTACTGCTACCCATATTTCAGCAAAAAATTGTGAGAAAAACATAGAAGACAACAAGGTATTAGAGCCTCTATATATGAAAGCACCGAATGTTTGTAAAGAACGTATTCTACGCCATTGGGAGAAACCCAAAAAAAAAAAAAAATCCCAACCGACGAATGAGAGAATTAGTAAGTATTACAATACAAGTTTTTGTTGGTTTTACTTTTTTTTTTAATAACAATCTAATTAGTTGTTTGTTTACAGAGAAATCTCAAAAAGATGTTGCACCATCAATAAAAAATTTGTTTGAGGACAATGCTTACACTCCCCATCAAGCAATATCTCCTTTGCCAGAATTTAATTTGTAAGTTAGTTTTGTTTCATTCCTTTTTACATAAAACTTATGTTAATTTATTGTCATATTATTAACTTATCTTGAGTTTTATTTTTCTTGTAAGGATGTTGATTTTGATTTGGATATGAATGAACCAAATGTGTCACTTTTAGCCTTGTTACAAAGTGTTGAGAACACAACACAGGTATTTTAATAATTTTACTTTTTTGTATAGGAAGTGTGAAGAAATACTGCAACTATAATTAGTGTGTTTAAACATTTTCTTAATTGTATTTTTATTGTTGTAGCAATCATCTACAAGTACGTGAAAATCAGGAGCAAAGTACAATTGAAGTACTAAGTGTGGCTACCTTTGTTGATACTTGCATGCATACAATTCGGCTCCTCACTTTTCAGCGACAGTTTAGAATTGAAATTTTTATATAGAATAATTTATATGAAATAGTATTTTGAGACATTCGAGAAGGAGAAATTAGTGAACTAGATTTCTTTACTTGATTGTCACTAAGCTTCTTCTTTTTCTTGGAAATATATTTCCTGCTTTGCTTAATTTAATGTAATGTCAAATTCTTAGATGTATTTCCTCATTCATGACAGTGTCGCCTTTCTTCCAATGCATTAGGCTTTGATTTCTTTGTTTGGTGGCTTAATGCCATTAATTTCACTAGATTCTTATTGCATTTTCAATGCATTCTTCAAAACGACACAGTTATATTAATTGTTAGGGAACTAATTGTTTTTGATTGAATGGAAAGAGCCATAGTATATATTTAAATTAGAATAAGCTTAGTGACGTTATCGTTTGCAATGCAACAATGAATATAAGGATATCAATCTTTTATGAGGAATTATTAAGGAACATGTGCAAAATATATATTGGTTAACTATAGTTAAGTATTAATAATTATAATTAAATAAGGTAATATGTGTCATTTTTTTATTAGTTGGATGTATACACCAGGTGCGGGTAAGTTTTCTAATCTCGGTATAATGGCTAGTATTCTAATCTCGGTAACCAAACAAAATAACAAACCACCAAACAGCCCCTAATAAGCTATTCATTCACTTTTAAATAGGAAAAAACCCGGCCATAACCACAGGAAAAAAACACAAATGGAGAATGAGAATGGTGAAGAAGATGAGAGGAGTACTACTTGTTTTTGGATGCTACCGGAGGGTTGTATCGCAGAGATCTTAGCTTTAACAAGCCCTATCGACGTTTGCCGCCTTTCCTTAGTCTCTACATCTGTCCGATACGCCGCTGATTCCGATTCCGTTTGGGCAAAATTCCTGCCGTCCGATTATCGGTCCATCATTTCCCGATCACTCACTCCGATCCCTGATTTTCGTTCAAACAAGGATCTATATGTGTATCTTTGCCATCATCCCGTCTTAATTGATGAAGGTCGCAAGGTAAAAATTCGATAGTTTTTGTCAGTAATTTTGTATTTCCGTGGGATCAAAGTAGTTGTAACTTGCTGCTGGTTGTTTACTGTCTTGTTTTTTCTTTTCGTTTTTTTTCTTTTTTCTTTTTGAAAGTTAATCTGAATATCAACATTTCTATCCTCTTATGGAAAATATTACCCTTGGCGTTATCCATTCCTGGAGAAAGGTAAAATGTTACTGGCAATATGTGTTTACACCAAACCAAAAGATGCATAACATGTGTTTGCATATAATTCTTTTACATAACCATGATTAATTAATACTTATTTCCTCATTAAATGATTTAACCATGATAAGTTAATCGGCATGACGTAAACACTGAGTGCGAGTAAATTGTTAGCGAGTTGAACTGGCAATTATTGAATATTGAATTTGCAATTTGAAGTCCTTTGGTAAGGTGAATTCAATTAGGATGATTATTTTTTGTACAAAGGTGACAGCCAGCACGTGATATTATTTGTTTATGTTCTGGCTTTCATATTGTTTCTAAACGATGTTCATTTTTTTGTTTTTTGGGAATACTTAGTTTCAGTTGGATTAAAACCTGCTTGATTGAAGTCTTAAATAACAAAATGAAAGATAATAATATATAATATAGAAGAGAGAGAAGAATATAAAAAAGAATATTTTTTTTAGGAAAAAAAAAATGGAGTAAGTTGTCCCTAAAATAGAAAAATCCCAAAATGGGGACCAAAATGGGATAAAAGTCGGTTATTAATGGAATTTACCTTACCTGACCGGTCCACAAAAATATCTAATCTGCATAGCTTGGTAATTTTAAAAGAGCGACTGAGCTTGTCTTCAATCCCAATCTCTTGAGGCCTTTATATAAAAACATCTCTTGTCATCTTGTTAAACCTTTATAGATACATGTTTTCTGTACGCTCGTTCTCCTACATCAGATGTGCATCTCTAATTATTAGATATGCTTTTGTTCAACAGAGCTTCTCACTGGAAAAACGGACTGGAAAGAAATGCTACTTTCTTAGTGCAAGGGATCTTAACATTGTATGGAGTGATGCACCTGAATATTGGAATTGGACTTCACTACCAGAGTCCAGGTTTGCCGTCTTTTAGAGGATACAGACTATCCTTCTCTTGAGAATAAATATACACATTAGTTTATTTTTAAATACTATGCATAAACGAATTTTTTACACCATCATGTCACTTTTCTTATTGTAGCGGATAACTTGTCTTATTTTCAAGATTATAAATTATACACTTAAGAAGGCTTACCTATAAATATTGTAAGATGATTTGATTGTATAAAAGAATTTCTTACACCGACAAATGTATATAACTTAAACTGTTAGATATATGATAATAGTTTTCCCCATATTGCCAAAATAGGTTTCCAGAGGTGGCTCAGCTCAAAATTGTTTGGTGGCTTGAAATTTGGGGCACAATGAAGGCTGGGATTCTATCACCACTGACATCCTACACAGCTTATTTTGTTTACAAGTTCAAAAAAGGATATGGGTTTAATCATCGACCCTCGGAGGTCTCAGTTGGAATTTCTGGTGTTGAATCTGGAAACGTCCGGTTTGCTTTTTTGCATCCAAATAACGAAAATGAACTGGGTAATCCTTTTTATGATGATGACGACGAAGAAGATTATGTGTATATTCCGCCCTATGATATGGAGCATGAGGAGCCCGAGCCAGTTGACGATTATGAGCCAAATGAGGTGTCACCTCCTACCTCGCCTTCTAATGTGGAATACGAGGTGCACCGGCTAGTCAATTGGCGTGATAATCCTGGCAATAAACTACTTCCTAAACTTAGAGATGATGGCTGGTTTGAGATAGAATTGGGTGAGTTTTTCATTGAAAATGAAGATGACTGCATGGAAATGAGAGTGCAAGAGGTGAAGGGTGGATATCCAAAGAAAGGCCTTATTGTTGAAGGAATTGAGATAAGGCCAAGAATGGGTTAATTATTGAAATTTTAGAAAAAATACTTGACATACAACTATCGTGTGTTACAAATAGAACATGTTTCTCTTTCGACTTTCAAGCATTTCCTAATCATTCATTTCAAGCATGTTTTGGTGCTAAGATAACTGACATTCTTGTTTTATAATATGAGGATGCAGAATACTTTCTATATAACCTTTTAACATTTTGCTTTCCCTTTTCAAATACATTTTACTCTATTTCTTAGAATCTGTTTTGAGTCTTCTGACTAGAGCGTGTTGCTCATTGGGTTTGAGATCTGATCCAAATTTTCTGTAGAGATGAAAGTAAATGGGAATAGTGTTTATGCGACTTTTCCAAACAAAGGAAAACTGAATATTGCGGATGAGTTGCAGCATCAAACTTATTGGACATAGTTTAGCACTGGAATCGAAATTCTAACTGTAACATATCGTTTTCCCTCTGCAGCATTCTCCGACACTGACTCTATTATTCTTTGAGAAAATGAAAATCTATTTACTTATATACCAAGACTAAGAGTCTAACCCTTTGCTATTGCATCACATGAGGAGTTGTCAACAAGCAGTTTTAGACCTGGACAGAGCTATTCATTGAAAAGAATTACAGAGTCTCAACTCCAACGGATGAACCGGGGTTGGCAGGATCAATTCTACTCATATTTTCCTGCACGATGAAGCGATTGAATCATTAATCGAACAGCACCAATCATGATACCAGTGCTCGTTGTAGCTTAAGATAACAGAAAACTGCTCTTGTTACCAGATTGCTTGCTATGTTTATCTAACCATATCCATTCAACGACGATTCCCCACACATAATCATTCAGTTAACCTCTATTGTGTCAATCTCTCAGACAGATTTGTCACTCCCAAATACTTGCACATAAGAACTAAAACATAATGTGTACATCAATTACTAGGAGATGGAGATGAGCCAAAACAAAGATGATCTTGAAAATAGGAAGTTCACAGCATCATAGACAACACGGACAGACTAAAAGCTCGGCTACTAAACCATATTGTACAAGGACAGGCCCAATCCTTATGATAAGGCAACACCTTCAGCATACATTATTTTTGTTAAACAGGACTTGAGAACACACAACTCAGCGCAGGCGACGGCACTTCAGCTCTTATGAGCCTCTCCTTCAGCCTTCTGCTAAGGAAAAGAAATGGCGGGTGAGAAGAAAGGTCGAGCATGATGTTTACAAGGAACAGACTACCAAGTACAAGTTGATTCAGTTACTAGTTTAGAATCTAAGAAAACTCATTTACTCGACGCATTGCATGCATATACGTTATGTTATTGCTGAATTATCCCACATTTTAAAATAAAATACCAACTTGATGTATATATGTGTGTGTGCATATTTTTTATGAACTCATTTCTTGGTAAAAATAAAAGTAATTCAGACTATGATCAATTAGCCAAAGAATCAAAGCCAGTTCCTCTGCTTTAACGAACAGTATAGCTTTATATATCAAAAAAAACCATGAAAGAAAGAATCATGAGATTGAGCAGTTTTTGCCCTCTGCCTCTCAAAATAATGAACAGAAAAGAGCCTACACAGAAACATAAATCTAACCGATGATAACTAACAGGTTAGATGTAGTAGCTCGGAAACCAATTTTATTGAAATATCAAAATTTTACTTACAAAATCATAGCCAATTGTTTAAGCTATCAATAATTTCTTTTAAATTAGCAATTTATATGGCACTGATCAAAATTCGAAAATCAAACGAGTTTTTTTGGAGAAAAAAGAAAGAAAGAGAAAACGGTATACCTTGTCAGCTTTCTCTCTTTCAGCTTTTTCCTTTTCAGCCTTCAGCTTCGCCTTCTCCATCCTCTCCCTTTCCATTTTCTTTTTTCACCAAAAACAAATATATAAATACTACTAATCTTTGCACTATCAAATATTTAGAAGAAAAAAAACATATGGATGAAAAATTAATTAAATACCTGAATGTAAACGGTCTCTTTAGCACGTTCTTCTTCACTGAGGACTCGACCTTTGCCGTCGGTGAAATAGCGAAGGCCCGAAACCGATGATCGTCCACCACCTTCCATTAAACGACGGACTCCACTGCTTGAAACGACAGATCTCATCGCCATATTCTGGGTACTGAATTTTAAGACTACAAAATAAAGTCGGGTGACTTGGTGAGAAAGTCAGCAAAACGTAAGCCGTGTCACCTGCAAACTTGGCTATACTATACTACGAGATGACGTGGCTAGCGGGTCTGAAGGTTCCAGATTCTCCTGACGGGTTGGCCGCCTCGTACTAACGAAGGCGGATTTAGCATGTAGCCCTCTATTTTATTTTATGTAAACTTATATCTTTTTAATTTGTGCCAGAAAGAGTGATATTTGTTTTTGGAAATAATTTGTCTTTACTCAATAATTTATAGCCACATAAAATATATGTGTCTCATTTACACTACAAGTTCAAAAGTCTTCTATCTTTTTCTAAATTTTGTACCCAATCAAATAAGTTCACATAATTTGAAACAAAAAAAGGAGTATTCTTTAGGGACTTTAATAAATAATTTATTATATATTTTAAAATGATGAGTTCATACTCCCTCCGTTCCAATTTAGACGACACGGAGTTTAAGAAGAAAAAAAGGCTTTTGAAAATTATGTTCTTAAAAGCTTAAGGGGTAAAAGCTTTGTGGGGTCATGATATTTTTATGGTTATAAATACTTTTCATTAAGGGTAAGATTGGTAAAAATGAAGAATTTAAAGTTGAATTATTTCCAATTTTAGAAATGTACCGTTTATTTTGGACCAGACTAACTTGAAAGTACCTCATCGAATTTGAAACGGAGAGAGTATCTATTATTTATTATAATTTTAAATATATTTTGCACATATTTTCATACCATCATATGAATAAGTAACTTATACGAATTCCATACCAACAATTTGGTCAAAATTTTAAAATCAACTTAATTTGAAAAATAATTTTATCAAAAACGTTGTACAAAAAAGTATTGTTGGTGAGAATAGGTTTGTGTTTTAATATTTAATTTAAAAAATATTTTTGAACAATAATTAGTGTTTGATCAAAATTTTAAAAAGTACTTTTAAGTATATTTTCTCAAAAATGCTTTTCAAAAAATTCATTTGCCTCTTAAAAAATACTTTTGCTATTATTAAAAGTATTTTTTTTCTTTTATAAACTTAGCTAATATCTTAACTTTAAAAACAATATTCTTTGCCCAAATAAAAACTTGGCCAAATATGCTATAAGGCTAGAAGCTTGAAACTTTAGGTTGAAATTATGAGGGTGTTTGGATTAGCTTTTAAGTTGGTCAAAATATTTAAGTTCTTTTTAGTTTTTTTTCAGTGTTTGGCAAATTAAAAAGTGATTAAAATAAATTAAAAACTGCTTAAAACAAGCCAAAAGCGATAAGCTAGACAACCCGAAATTATTGTTATTTATGCTTATGAAGCTACTTTTTAAAGCCAATCTTAATAGACTCTATATGTAAAGGAGGTCATTAGTCATAGGGGCGTGCATAATTTGGTAAATATCTAATTACCATATCGAAACCAAAAAAATTGATATTTGCTTATTCAATATTTTGGATTTGGTATGGTATTCAGTTTAAATTTAAAAAAAAAATTAGTATTAGGTATTGTATTTGGTATTCAAAAAAATAATACCTAAATATCGATACCTTGCCGAATATATAATAAGTTACACAATATGCATAAGATTGATTATAACATACTAAGGTACGTAATACTTTTCTTTGTTATACATGTTGAGGCCGACATTAAAACTCATTTTGACTCTTATTCTCTAGGATGCCAATCATTTTAACGTGATATTTTTAGGGGTCGTTTGGTACGAGGGATAAGGTGGGATAAGATGTGAGATTAAATTTATACCGTATTTGATTAACGGTATAAATTTTATCCCTGGCTTAATCCAAGATATCCCATCTTATTCCACCTTATCTCATCAAACTTAAGCTTATTTTATCTCATATTCCATGTGGGATAAACTAGTCTTGGGATTATAATCCCAGGATAATTTAGTCCGCGTACCAAACGATCCCTTACGATTTTAGGGTGTTTCTTCTCATGTATTGAATTGCATCTGTTGAATTAGTCCTTGTTGTATTCTCTAACTTAAGCAATTAGCTCTACGCAAGTAACAAGATATTTTTAATGATTAAATTTATTCTTTTATGTACATTTTTCCTCTATGTGGGTAGATACATGCTTTCTGAACAAATTCTTTGTTAGTCATGTGAGCTTAGAATATTTTTATTTTTATATTCGTGAGTGATGTCGTGCGATAATTCATATGTTTTGAAGTTATTTATTCTACTTGTTTGTTGTTTGGATGCTAATTTGTGCGACAATGGCTCTAAATAGAGCTTGTTTCATGTGTAGGAATGCTTGGACGTGAATTGGAGAAAAGTTGCATGAAATGGTACCTCAAGGCTACGAAGACGTGCGGGGCAACGAAAATTCAGTGCCATAGATAGTGTATTGCGCCGAAAAGACAGTGCTACAGACAGTGCCTTGCGCCGAAACAGTGTTGCATATAGTGCCTTGCACCGAAACGACAGTGCTACAGGTAGTGTAAGGCGCCATCAACGCCATCCGAAAAGAGGTTTAAGTAATCATTAGGACGAGGAACCCCTTCCCCCGTCGCACGCGGCTATGAAGCAGTCAAGATACTCATTTGTTGAATAAAAACTTGTCATAATCAGAAGGAAGAGAGTGACCCCCAACCCCGAAAGGCATTTGGTGGTGCCCTCGTGGGCACGTTCCTCTTTGGGCAGGTCTAGTCTAATCGAAGTCAACTGACTCACATGGAATACGGGGTTCGTTTTCACCGAGTTGGTCGCTTGAGTCTATAGGCTACCTTTTCTATCCGCTTTTCTACAAGGTCTACTTTCAGACTTAGTTTTTGAAGAGGGAGACATCAGTAGAGAGGCAAGAGGCTACGAAATACTTCGAAAGCACGAATCACTTGAGTTTTTTCTCTCCGCTTTCCTTTAATTTGTAATTTAGTGCTTTTGAATATTACTATGATTGCATATTATTATGAATAGCTAATTTTTTATCTAGGGTTTGATGTAACCTTTTGTAAGATTTATTCTCGTTATGTTTTTATATAATTGAACTGTTAGATTTCTCTACTTGTTCAACTACATGTTTACTACTGTTGATTGAATGGCCATCAATTGACTGTGCATATTTAGTGTGTATTGCTTGAGAGAGGGTACATATTTAGGTAGTTGTTGAACAACATCACTCCTAAAGTATGTGAGAGATCAATACGGAGGGTTTAAAGGCGAGATTAGAAATAACGAAACCTTGGTGCGATCGTAGTGAGCGATGAATTAGTGCCAACTAGCGTAGTTTGAGAGAATATATCTAGTAAATTATGGTAGTTGCTCGAGAGAGAATTACGACACCTGAAGTACTCACAATCGGTAGAGAATAGTTAGGCAAAATTATAGAAGACGTAGCGGGAAGGATTCCGACAATTGGGGAAGTCATAACTCTAACCCTTAGTATACCTAGTTGTTAATTTACTACTTTAATTTGTTAGTTAACTTGTTACGTATAAGAATCTTAATATTTATAACTTCGAAATTGTTCGAGCTTGTCTCATTAGTGATAGTCACAGTTGTAGCTAAATCTTAGTTATCTGGGATTCGACTCTGGACTTTTAGACCAGATTATATTTGCAACTACCACTTATCTTTTTTAGGACTAGAGTTGGGCGTTATCAAATTTTGGCGTCGTTTCGGGGAAACTAACGGTATAGTTGTAGTTGTACTTATTGTTAGGTTTCAAGTTTGAACTTGTATTTTATTTTGTTTTATTTTTATTTTTTATATATATATTATTCTAATTGTTGATTCGAGAAACATGACATCTTGGAATTATGGGAATTTAGATGTAGATAATTCTACTATTGATCCTCATACATATTGTGAAGGAAACCACCTGTGTCAAAATTATCAAAATATTTCCGAGAGCGAGTTATGTGCACCAACTCAATCTTATTTGTGGAATGTGTGTGATGTGTGTGGTGGTAAAAATGGTCACTTTCAAGGTTATGCTTATATTTCTTATCATCCCCCAACCCCTTACTATGATGGTTCTACTTTTTCTTGTGAAGTTAATAGGAACAAAGAACCTATTCAGACCTAAAGGAGATCAAGGATATGTTAAAGTGACTTATGGAACATAGTGATGAGAAATAACTGCAGATAGAAAGGCAAGAGGCAACTATTCGCAACTTGGAGGCTCAAGTGAGTTAAATGGTTGAAGCTTTTAACGCTCAGCAAGCCAATTTTGAGGATAGTAGCCATAAAGAGCATGAATTTGAGGTGCTAATTAAGGAGGTCATAGTAGAACATCAACAACCTAGCCAACTACAATTTGAGGATGTCGATGTTGAAGAAGTGAGACTAGAGTCAGCCAAGGACACTGAGGATATAAATTTTGTTGACTCTAGTATCATTAATGTTGAGGATGTTGGAAGTCCGGAAGTTCATGTGTTTGAGAGCATTGGTCCTCATTCCAAATATTTTTCCACATTGTGCTTGGATGACGATATGGAAATTGAGTCATCTGAGCCGATTGAGGAGTCAAGAAATGAGTGGATGTCTTTTCTTCATATATGTGAGTCCTTAAATAATATTTGATCATGTGATTTGGATGTGTGGACTGCTTACTCTTTGTTTTATTGTGAGGGCACATGGTTTCACGAAGGATAGGTAATGTTATTAGACCTATCTGTTAGATTAAGTATTCAAGCCTCAGGTGCATTGTGACATTGAGTTAGTTTTTGAGGGTATAGTTGTTATAATCATGTTGTTCATGTATTGCATGCTTTGAAATTGAGCATAAGTATGGGAAGTGTATTTTGGAAGCATATGCTAGAGCTTAATTGTTGGTATCAACCATAATCATAGGTATAGTGTGTTGTAAATGTGTGGCTAGTTGGGTCCATGATGAGTAAGTGTTTAGTTGGTTGACTTGAGGGCGAGCAACATTTAAGTACGGGGTGTTGATGTCGTGCGATAATTCCATATATTTGATATTATTTACCCTACTTTCTTATTTTTTGGATGCTAATTTGTACGACAACCGCACTTAATAAAGCTTATTTCATGTGTAGGATTACTTGGACATGAATTGGAGAAAAGTGCATGCAATGATACCTCAGGGCTACTAAATGGAGCAATAAAAGAAGACGTGCAAGGCAACAAAAATTCAGTGCCATAGATAGTGCCTTGCGCTGAAAAGACAATGCTACAGATAGTGCCTTGCGCTGAAAAGATAATGCTACAGATAGTGCCTTGCGCTGAAAAGACAATGCTACAGATAGTGCCTTGCGCCGAAAAGACAGTGCTATAGACAGTGCCTTGCACCGAAACGACAGTGCTACAAATAGTTCCTTGCACGAACGACAGTGCTACATGCAGTGTAAGGCGCCATCAATGCCATCCGGAAAGAAGTTTAAGTCCTCATTAGTATTTGACATGTAAATTCCGCTCTTACCCAATAAATACCCCTAAAATTTAGTTTTTGAAGGGGAGACATCAGTAGAGAGGCAAGAGGCTACAGAATACTTCGAAAGCACGAATTACTTGAGTTTTTCTCTCTGCTTTCCTTTAATCTGTAGTTTAATGCTTTTGAATATTACTATGATTGTATATTATTATGAATAACTATTTTGTTATCTAGGGTTAGGGGTGTTCATAAAAACCCAAAAAACTGAACCAAACCGACCAAAAAACCCCATACTTTTTGGTTTGGTTTGGTTTTGGTTTTGAATTTTAAAAACCGATCAAATTTGGTTTGGTTTTGGTTTTAATCAAAAACTAACGAACCAAACCGACGATAGGTAGCTATTTCAAATTTATTATTACACCTATATATATGTATATTTTTATACAAAATTTCAAAAAATTTATGGTGAATGTTAATCGTTTGCACTTTTAGTACAATTCTTTACCTTTATATTCTAGTTTAATTGGTAGTTTTATTTTGTTAAGTGTAAGAATCCATTTCATGTAAAAGAAAATATTTTTAATTGAGTCCTTAAATTATTCATCACTATTTGATTCAATTATCATCAATATATATTAGTAAATAATAGATTTCTCCAAGGGCAATTGATTTGATAGTGTCACATTGAAAATGTGGTCGCCGGAATATGTGTTTGGTCGTGTATGTCTTATATTTAAGAAAAACCCGACAAATAACCGAAAACCCGAAAAACCAACATAAACCGAATCGAGAAAAAACTGACTTAATTAGTTTGGTTTGGTTCTAATATTTGAAAAATCGACTTACTTGGTTTGGTTTCTTTTTAGGGAAAAACCGATCCAAACCGAACCATGAACACCCCTATCTAGGGTTTAGATGGAACCTTTTGTAAGATAAATTCCCGTTATGTTTTTATATAATTGAACTATTAGATTTATCTACATGTTCAACTACATGTTTACTGCTATTGATGAATGACCATCAATTGATTGTGCCTATTTAGTGTGTATTGCTTGAGTGAGGGTACATATTTAGGTAGTTGTTGAACAACATCACTCCTACGTATGTGAGAGATCAATATAGAGGATTTAAAGGCGGAACTAGAGATAACGAAACCTTGATGTGATCGTAGTGAGCGATGAATTAGTTCCAGCTAGTGTAGTTTGAGAGAATATGTCTAGTAAGTTGTGGTAGTTTCTCGAGAGAGAATTACGACACCTGAAGTACTCACGATCGGTAGAGAACACTTAGGCCAAATTATAGAAGACGTAGCGGGAAGGATTCCGACAATTGGGGAAATCATAAATCTTGACCTCCTTAATCTTTTCTCCAACCCTTAGTATCCCTAGTTGTTAATTTACTACTTTAATTTGTTGGTTAATTAGTTATATATAAGAATCTTAATATTTATAACTTCAAAATTGTTCGAGCTGGTCTTCTTAGTGATAGTCAACATTTGTAGTTGAACCTTAGTTCTCTGCGGGATTCAACTCCGGACTTTTAGACCGGATTATATTTGCAGCGACCACTTATACTTTTTAGGACTAGATTTGGGTGTGACCAATGAGTAATTTAATTAAAAGTATTACAATATACAACTTTATGCACTGGTTAATATAACCGAACAAATCGAAGTTACCGTATCGAATAAACCAAAATGATGAGCGTAAACACAATATGAAATTGATGCTCGCTAGCCAAAGATAGTATAGTTAAATTATCGCCTTCACATGGATGGATTTAAACAATGCTCCTAGTAATTTCTGGTTTAACTGCTATTCAGGATGATCAAAATTGATTGGAATGATTACGAACGACGATTAACTGCTAAAGTAAAGCAATTGACATTTGACTGCAAAGAACTAGAGCAGAGTTGATTTCTTATCAATGTGTGAAATAAGGGTTTTTGACATGATAGATGCCAGGTTGTTATTATGGATATGATATTATTATATTTCACTTTTGAGGTTCTACAGATTCTCACGAATTCAATATGTGATTAGCTTATACTTCCGATACAGACTCATCTCTCTATTAAATCTAAATCTTTCAAATAAACTAATGTGAAGTGCGGCAAAACTTATATGTGATTCAATATGTAAACGAATTCAATATGTGATTAGCTTATACTTCCGATACAGACTCCTCTCTCTATTAAATCTAAATCTTTCAAATAAACTAATGTGAAGTGTGGTGAAACTTTCAAGAATCTATGTGTAGGAATGATCTAAGAAAAACTTCTCGCAAATATTTCTCAATCTTAATTTAAACGGTAACTCAAAAAGCTCTCTCGATTACTTTGAAGAATCACCAAACTAAACTAAGGCATATGTTGCAATAATATTGTACATGATGTTCCTCTTCCGATTAAACACTATAAAGAATAAATTGAGAACTATGTTAAAGCTCCTCCAATTAATTCAAGCAATTAAGTAGTAGTCAAATCCATAAACAACAACCAAGTCACTAAATCATGTCAAACCCCTAAGGTAAACTATTCCATAAATATGGGAAAAGTCATCACAAATATAATTAAAGCGTAAGAAAATCCAAAGGTGTGATGACCCGAAAGGTCATCTAGAGTTTTAAACCCTAATTCCGTGTTTCGAAACCTCAAATATCTAATTTTAGCCTTCCTCAATTTGAGTTATAATTTTAAGAAAATTTATTCCATGACAACGCATAATGCGCGAGAAATACGCAAGAGGAACACCATTATTTTGTGGCAAATCATAAAACTCGCGAAAACTCTACAATATCAAGTCTATCACTCTACGCATATCTGGTCTTAAGTCATAATGCGAAATAAAAGCATTAAACGAGCAAGGATAATCCCTATAGTACAAGTACGACATGATGTGAATCTAAGTCTACCCGGAAAATAACATGAATCTAACTACGTACGAACTCTCGTCACCTCATGCATATGTAGTCCATTGCACACATTAAATATATTGCCTAGGGGTAGTTTCCCCCTCACAGAGTTAGACATGAGACTTACCTCGCTCCGAAATTCCATAACTGGCTCCAAAGCCCTCTAACACCTAAAATCGATGCTTGCCGCTCCAAAACTAATCAAACAATGTGCAAACCAATAAAAGTATACTTGAATACTCGTAACAAATCAATTTAGACAACTTCTCAACTCCGCTCGAAAAGCCGATAAAGCAACCCTCGGGCCCATGTGCCCGGATTCCGAACATATTCGAAGATAAAAATTACCCATAACATTACGAACTCAAATATATAATTTATTCTCAATTCCATGCCCAAATTCGTGGTCAAAATCCAAAAATACAAATTTCTAGGTCTTCTACAAAAACACCAAATTTCCATTAATTTCCCATGAATCATATATATATATATATATATATATGATTCATGGGAAATTAATGGAAATTTGGTGTTTTTGTAGAAGACCTAGAAATTTGTATTTTTGGATTTTGACCACGAATTTGGNATGTTTTATAAAAACACAACAAATATATATATTTCACATATAAAATATATATATATATATATATATATATATATATATATATATATATATATATTCCAAGTATTTAACTTGCAATAGGTGGGAATCACTTTCCTTGATATAGATGATGAGGTGGAGCTCCAAAATCACTCCTAGGTTGGCTCCCATGAAGAAAATGAGATGAAATGAGCCAAATCCGTTTTTGCAAACTTATACACTGCCCAGGCGACC
The DNA here is from genome assembly GCA_005239495.1 of Nicotiana undulata. Lineage (NCBI taxonomy): Eukaryota > Viridiplantae > Streptophyta > Magnoliopsida > Solanales > Solanaceae > Nicotiana > Nicotiana undulata. The sequence goes on along the minus strand of ML244011.1, from coordinate 41,852 downwards.
CTTCTTCGCGTTCGCGAGCCCCCCATCACATTCGCGATGAACAAAATTCTCAAAAGCCATTTCCAAACTCTTCTCAGACAACCTCTAGTATAATGACCATAACTTTTTGCAAAAAACTCCAAATGATAAATGGTTTAATGTTCTGAAACCCAGACACCAAGATCCACAATTTTCATGTTTTGGTCATCTCCCAATTCCTTATAGATTTTGAGATTTAAACTGCCAAAGTCAGCCCTATGCAACACAAATTTCTTCCTCGTAATTTTCAAACATCTTCCCGGATAGCCTGTATTGTACCAACTATATATTTTTGTATACAACTCTAAATACCAAATGGTTTAATTTTCCGAAAACTAGACACAAAGGGATATAACTTTTATTTATGGATCATCTCCAAATTCCTTATGGATTGTGTGATATAAGCTACCAAAGTGAGATGACGGAAATAAGGATTTCCTTCTTCGCGAACGCGAAGAACAACAACAGACATCAGAAAACCAGCATCTAAAATAGCCCAAAATGATCCGCTAACACCCGATATACATCCGAGGCCCTCGAGACCCCAACCAAATATACTAGAAAGTCCTAAAAAATCATACAAACTTAGTCGGGGCCTCACATAACACCAAACAACATCGAAACCATGAATCACACCCCAATTCAAGCTTAATGAACTTTAGAACTTCAAACTATTACATTTGATGCCGAAACCTATCCAATCACGTCCGATTGATCTCAAATCACATTTGACATTACGGACATACTCCAATTTTTAGAATCGAAATCCGTACCCGATATCAAAAAGTTCACTCCCGTTCAAACTTCCCAAGAACCTTCAAATTTCCAATTTTCGCCAAATGACCCCGAAATGACCTACGGACCTCTAAATCCACATTCGGACGCACTCCTAAGACTAGGATCACCATATGGAGCTATTCCCATTCTCGAAATCCCAAACATACATCGATAACATTAAAATAAACTTCAACCCAAACTTATGAAATTCTTCCAAAATGCTAACTTTTACATAATAAGCACCGAAATGCTCCTGGGTCATCTAAAAACCGATCCGGACATACGCCCAAGTCCGAAATCATCAAAGTAATAACAATCAAAGCCGTAGGTGGGTATTCAAATAAAGGCGAGCACCTTGCTATCATGAAAACGCCAGTTGANGTAAAATACAAATAAGAGTTATGACATTCAATCTCATATTGCAAGAAATCCAAGAATTTCTGGGGGCACTAGCACGAGCAAAAATGGTTGAAAAGTCTACTATTTGAAATAGAGTAAAACGCCCTTCAGAAAGGAAGAAGAAGCGTAGAAATCAAACTCCTCGGGTGCGTCTGCGCTCAACTGGATAAATTCACTTATTTCACACAATTCTTCTGGTCATGCCTTTTCCTCTTTACTTTATATATTCCTATATGCAATGATGGAGATGGAGTACTTGGGATCATCAGAATTCTAAAACTACGAAACCAACTGGTTTCACACCGGGAGAACAAGATCCGGAGCAACGACCCTAACAATTTGGAAGATATCTTGAGAAAAGGTTTTAGCACCGGTGTATCCTATATGTACTCAAGTTTATTCGAAGTATCCCAATGGTGTAACGCCGTCGACTTCTTGGGAAAAAGGAGGAAGATGACTTTAATCTCTTGTTTCGGAGAAATAAGTGGCTCACGAGGAATGGAAAGAAACATATTATATTGGATCTCTAAGTCCTCCTGGAAGCGGAAGAACTGCTGAAACTGCGTGAAACCCTCACAAGGGTTTATGTACAAAGATCTTCAAGGCATAATATTGAGAATGCTCATTGAATGAGCATTCTCAATAAGAGAGCTCAGATCGAATCGGTATATCAATATCGATTCGATCCGAGCTCTTGGAATTGGAATAAAGTTACCCCCCGTAATTAACCATTAAGCTCGGGGGAATCGGAAACTATTGTATCTTTTCTAAAACGGCACTCTCCCTTGATTTCCACAATAATGTTTGCTTATGAAACCTTTTTTTACGTGGTTCTGGCCTCTTTTCGATTGCTTGACAAAGGGGAACAAAAAGATGATGTCAAGTGACAACCTCAACAAGGTAATTCTAGCTGGTACATTAGCTCATAGAAAATGGGATCAACTCCCCTATTGCGTATTGGTACTTATAGAGTATAGAATAAATCTGCTTCTCTTTGTTCCTACGAACAGAATTGTTCCATTATTACCAACAGAATAGAACACCCTTGTTCGAAATCAAATAGGGAAATGAAAAGGGGTCGACCTAAAGTTCTAGCTTAGATAGCTTAGATGAAGAGTTGTAGCTTTGCTTTCTGAAAGAGTCATTTTCTCGTTATTAGACAGAAGCAAAAGCCTTAGAAGGGAGCACTCGTGGCACACTTACTATATCACATTCCAGCCTCACCTTACCCTTTCGTTAACGTTGGCATTATTGGAAATAAATCACCTAACTCTTATTCAAAGCCCATCTACACACTCCAGCTGCTTCCTTTTGAGCTAGTCAAGCAGGCGTCGAACACGGACTGAGACTCTACCGCCCCTTTGACATCAATTCCTGCACTTGACGTCGGATCTCCTCATTTGAAAATGGGGATAAGCGAGAAGCCGCTTTGCAGGGTAGACTCGCTCCTACCTGCAAATAAATTTGCTTCTATATCCTCCTCTTATCTTAGGGGGTAATCAAGCTGGTACTTGTGGATTCAGGGGCTGCCAAGATGACGGATCCTGTCGTAGGTGCCTCTACATGAGCTTCGGGTAACCAAATATGAACTGGTACTATAGGCACTTTGACGGCGAAAGAGACTTCGCTGGTAGGCCTACTTAGGTTAGGGTTCCAAACCCCAGTTCTTACCAACCTCCGGTGTGTAATCTACATCTTTCTAGCTAGAACTCGGTCGAATAAGAATCATTGATTCCCTCTGCTGTCAATTTCTTATTCATTCATTGCGTTCGGCTGGTGCTCCTTTCTCATCTCAAACCATAACTACTCTGAACGTTAGGGAAGATAAGGGAAGACCGCCTGAGCGAAGCGACCGAAGGAACTTGACTTATCCGAACCGAACGATAGCGGCTTAAAGCATTTCCTATCACGAGCAACTTCGCTTCTTGATCGGCGGGGAGGAGCATCTCAAAGTATGGGGCAAAAGATGTTGCGTTTTGACTTTGTCTCCCAGGATCCACCACATGTTGGGTTTGAGAGCCGTGTGATGGGTGACTATCCAACACGGTTCGGAGACCACTTTTATTCTGCGCTGGTGAATGGAAGCCCCCCCTATCAATCAAGAAGGAAGAGGCTCTTCCCACGGCGGAGTCACCATTGACTCTATTTATTATTATGGTAAATCAGTGTATCAAGATGTCAATCTGAGATCTTATTTCGGTTCGATACGTCCACCTACGAGACTCACCTTTGGCTTTCGTCTCGGTAGGTGTATTATTATACATTTTTCCAAAAGAACATTCATTCATTTCTTTATTCCCCGTCGACCACGACGACTGAAAATAAAAAATATTTTTGGCCGGTAATTATTCCAAAAAACACTATCAATTCGGAAACAAAACCAATCATACTTGGTAATGCAAGGGAAGCCATCGAAAAGCTACTGAACATCGTGAACATTTTTGGCATTGGAATAACTATTCTGCCCATTTCGTCAAGATAAACAAGGCGGTAACAGACTTACATCACGATGTCTTTTTCTTCGTTATTCTGATTTTGGTTTTCGTATCATGGATCTTGGGTCGCGCTTTATGGCATTTCCACTATAAAAAAATCCAATCCCGCAAAGGATTGTTCATGGAACTACTATCGAGATTCTTCAGACCATATTTCCTAGTATCATCCTTATGTTCATTGATATACCATCATTTGCTCTATTATACTCAATGAACGAGGTAGTAGTAGATCCAGCCATTACTATAAAAGCTATTGGACATCAATGGCCAATCCCCCCTTTATGTTTGCAATTACCGCTGCAGAATAGTCATCCCTAAAAGAAGCAGTTTTCCAATTCAAATAGGTTGCTTTTAGAATAGGTTGTTCTCGAATAAGCTCTTTGAAAGATAACTGAATGCGTTTAGTCCCTTGGGGAAGGGTCTGCGCCCAGGGGCTCTTTTTAGCACTTTTGAGGAAGTGAAGACGAATAGTCGACTTTGTTGCCTGCTTGACTGCTTTCATCTCCTAATGTCAGAAAAGGTGTTCTATCTCATTCTTTTAGATGCAAGGGAACCGTCAGGTTGTAGTGGTTGAAGTAGAGCCAAGCAGCGATGGACTAAGCGAGTCAAATAACGCTGGTGCGAACCATGTTGGATGTCGGGTGAGGGTGAGAAAGTAGTCTTGCTCTACTGCCCTGTGTTAAGCAAAGTGAGTTTACTTCGTTTCAGGCCATGTTATTCAGTCTCATGGAACTAAACTCTTAGATGCAACATGCAACCGCCTCCATCCATCAGCACATCCGCCCCAGATGCACGCCTGCTACTAATTTCTTACTTATTAAGAAAGGGCTTGCTAAACAAACCACTGCTGACGAAGTGACCCATACCCACACTAAGGGGTAACCTGAGATAAGGTATGGAAGCAGTCTGATTATTTCCACTTGAGTCGACTTAAGTCTTTCTCTCCTCGTACAGTCTTGACTCTAGTAAAGAGAAAGAATCTCTCCCTACCCTACTGCGGGAAAAAGCACTTTCTATCCCCCCATGGAGCGGCTTTTTGCAAAAAGATGAGGGGGAAACTCAGTAAGATGTCGGAGAAGCGAAATATACGAGATCACAAACGTAGATTGCTCGCGGCTAAATATGAATTGAGACGAAAGCTTTATAAAGCCCTTTGTAAAGATCCCGATCTTCCTAGTCATTCATAGGTGCAAGGTACTTTACTTACTATTATAAGTGGATGATTACAGTAGATAGATCTGGCTTTCTTTACTTAGAGAGAAGTCCTAAGCTCTTTCTAAGTTTAATATATAGAAAGTTTGGAAAATAAGTCAAATCTCCATATCAAGAGGTAGTCTTCTCCAAGGTTCTCTAACAAGCAAGGAGAGATCCACGAGACATTCTTCCTCAAGATCGCTCTTCTTGTTACAGTAAGTGCTGCAATTGAATCAGCTCTTGATGCAATAGAATAGGAGTTCTTGGTGTAAGCGTAACCGCAGGAGCGGTGGCCCAATCACTAATAGATCTCTCAACGGGAGCCTCATTCTGTCTAGAGGAAATAGCTTCGGTGGATCCGGTTGATTAAGTCATCCCAATTCCGAGGTCGTTTACTCAAAAGTCAAACCTTAGTATACTCTTCCAACTTATAGCTTCCGAAATGAGAATTTTCTTTCCAAATCAACTCCGAACTTCCCGAAATTCAATTCTGACCACACGTACAAGTCATAATAACTGAAGTGAAGCTACCAGGGCCTCAAACCGCCGTAGGTTGCGCTAGAGCTCAAATCGACCGGTCGGGTGTGAGCGCGTGATTTTTGCTCGCCATATCCTCCTATAAAAATCTCGATAAATTATTTGATTTCATGAATTTTGGTTAAATTTTAACGATTAATTGTGAATTGTTTGCATCTGCGTTGATTATAAAACTTATAAAATTTCATCAAGAGATTGCGAATTTATTAATTGTAACCATTTAAATAACAAACGAATGACGATTAGTTGATGTAATGTAGTTTCGATAACTAATTACTCCAATTAATCATTTTACCCCAACAAATTATGGATTTAATTAGGAGTATTAAATTAATTTCTTAATTAGTCTATAGTTCGACAAAAATGAAATCAATTTAACTATTACATTTTTTGAATTTAACTAAATTTGATTTTAATTAGATTAATTGAGTTTAAATTGAGCCTAGAATGTTAAAAATCGGATCTGGGCCAAGAAAGACCTAGGCCCAAATCATTTCTCTATAACACACAAAACAACCCATCCCAAATCCCATAACCCGGACAGCACCCCCCAGTAACCAAACGACCTCGTTTAACCCCTTGAATCCCTAGCCGTTGGATCTCATTGATCCAACGGTCCTGAACCCCACATCATCTAGCTATATATCTGTTCCTAAACTCCCCCCCCCCCCCAGTCAACTAAAGTCTAATACCCCTCCCCTCTTTTCCCACTCGTCTCTATCCCTTCTCTCACCGGCCAGTCTGCCGCCTTAGGCCCACCGTCCCCCCCGCCCTAACTCCGCCGGCCGGAAATCGCCTCCGGCGGCGGAGGTTCTCCAATCACCCCCATTTTTTCACTAGACGATCCCCGTCTTCTCCTCAACCTCTTCCCGTTGTTAGTTTCACCAAAAACCCAACCAAAATCACCCTATTTCGGATCTAAAAATCTGAAAATTCGAAAACCCATGTCTGGACGCCTCGAAGACTTCTAATAGCTCCAACCTACACGGATCGATAGTTCTCAACGAGGACTATTGATGTTTGTGGGTTTGAGCCATTTTCAAACCTCACCGGAACCCGGCCAAGTCCGGCAAGTCGCCGGAATTCGTTCAAGAACACTGGTTGGTATCTTCTTTCCCTCTTTAGGCTGTTTCTTACGTTTTCTTAGTAAAAACATGAAGTATTTTCGTTGTTTAATTTTGTTCTCATACCAACTGTCCCCTCTATATATGTCGCTTTCTTTTTCTTTCTATGTTTTTCATTAATTAGTTTAGTTTCTGAGAATTAATCTTTAGTTTTGAATCACGTGGGTATCGTAATTTAGTTTAATTAACACAACATGTTTGTTGCTTACTGTCACCTAGTCCCCTCTCTTCCAAATATTTGAACTAAAATCACCGCTACGCTATTATTGCTTGCTCATGTACGTATTACTATTAATGCGTATTGATAATCATGTGTCGGGTATGGACCCAAAAGTTCCTTTTAATAAATCTGGAATTAAATCATGTGTCGATGTTTTCGACTAATCATCCGTTTTGTTTTACACGTTCATGTTTGGCTAATTCGAAGCTCCAAAAATGTTCTGATGAACTTCTGCTTAGCCTAGATTGCGTCGCTTGTTTCATGGCTAAATTTTTTTTTGGTCGTTTGTTTGTTTGTCTGTTTTCTCTCATTCGTTTTCTTCTGCCTGTGTACATTCCTGCTTTATTGTTTAGTTTATGCTCTAAGCGTAGTTCCTGGCAGCCGGGTTTCAATTTCTTCTCGCCAATTAAGTAAGTAGGGTTCTTTGACAATCGCGCCCTTTAAATTAGGACTTGATATTATTCGTATGTAGAAATGTCTTCCTTGATTCGCCTTACCTTCGATTTGGTTTAATTCAGCATTAACATGTTATGCCAATTCATGATTGTTTTGCAACCGCATTTAGTCACTTAGGATTTCATCATAATCATTGTTGATTTATTAGTGGCCTTACATGTCAGAATTAATAGTTTCCTCTATTGACTCATGTTTCCAGTATATAATACCTGTTTTTATTCAGTTATCAGTGTTAAAATTAGGATTCTATAGCCTTAACTAATCCATGGCTGCCTCACTAGTTAGTAATTCTATGATTGACTTAGTAGCTCGATTAATTGAGGACTAGTTAATTTTTGAACAAGTGTAGGGTCGTCAACCATTTTAGTTTAGTCCTACATTCAAGGTTGTATTCATAAGACATCTTGCATTAGTAGCTTAACCTAAATTAGTAACCTCTTAAGTAATTAGTTAAATCTTACAATC